>SZWC01002265.1:85067-110513 GCA_023375785.1 Penium margaritaceum
CTCTCTTATGCAGCAGCTGAGGACTTTGAGGTTCACCACATGGATGTCAAGACGGCATTCTTGAATGGTGACTTGGAGGAGGAGATCTACATGGAGCAGCCGGAGGGGTTCGTCATGGATGGCCAGGAGCACCTGGTGTGCAAGCTGCAGAAGTCGCTGTACGGCCTCAAGCAAGCGTCGCGTGCTTGGAACCAGAAATTGGATGCGGCATTGCAGTGCATGGGGTTTGAGCGCAGCGAGTGTGACTACAGCGTGTATCGCTGGCAGCATGAGCATGAGATCATCATCATCATTGTCTATGTGGATGACATGCTCCTCCTTTCCAATAGCATGTCTGCACTGCAGGAGTTCAAGGAAGCCAGGCAGGAGTGCTTCCAAATTTCTGATCTCGGGGAGGCATCATACTTCCTCGGTATCCAGATCACGCGTGACCGCAAGTCACGCTCTCTCTCGTTGCAGCAAAGCCGCTACACCAAGGATGTTTTGCAGCGGTTCGGCATGGCAGAGGCAAAACCCATCGGCAGGCCGCTGGAGACGCGGCAGTACCTCGTGAGCTTCAATGGAGAAGCAAATGCAGCTGAGCGGCAGAAGTACCAGAGCGCCGTCGGCAGTCTCATGTACCTGATGGTGGCAACCAGGCCGGACCTCGCACAGGCTGTGAGCGCTGTGAGCCAACACTTGGCTAATCCCAGACCGGAGCACCAGAAGGCAGCGAAGCGGATCTTCCGCTACCTTGCTGGAACCATCAACATCGGTATCACCTACAACGGCAATGACAACAGCATCATCGGCTACACAGACGCAGATTGGGCTTCAAACCCTGAGGACCGCAAGTCCATCTCTGGACATGTGTTNAGTTCCAGTTCCTGTGCGCGTCGACAACCAGAGCGCAATCGCACTCGCCAAGAATCCTGAGCACCATGCACGCACCAAGCACATTGATATCGCATATCATTTCATCAGGCACATGGTGCAGGAGGGTGCTATCAAGCTGGAGTTTACTCCAACCAGCAAGCAGGTTGCTGATTTCTGCACCAAGCCAGTGACCCGTGAGAAGCACCAGTTCTGCATGAAGGCATGTGGACTTAGCCCACTCTGACTGCGGCAAAGTGGGAGATAGTTGGGAAAGGAGCCATCTGGCTCAGTTTCAGGTCCACAGGAGCAAGTTCCAGGAAAGTACCAGATGCCTACTCCGATCGCCAATGCGACTTCACAATTGGAAAGATCAGGTGGCAAAATGTCTACGCTCCAAGTTTGAGGCCGATCCAACGATCGGATTAGGAGATATGAATTTTCGAAGTTTCGGGGGTCATGGACAGTCGATGTCTGGGTGGGCATGGGTGATGACTCCATGCCTTAGCCTGAGAAAAGAAAAAGGCAAGAGGTCCAGGGTCAAGACCTGATGGGAGAAATATCCAAAAAGGTCCTTGGTCTTAGGATTGCCTTGTCAGAGTGTGCTGACTAGGATAAAGGTTCCTCTCCTTACTTTTTAGGTGAGGTGAGATCCTTGTGTGCTAGCCATGGACACATGGCGATTCTCCATGGGTTTGTGGGTTATGTGACCACTAGGAGTGTGCCATGAGAGCATTCTCTAGCTCTCAAGGTCGTGTGTGAGTGGTCAGTTTGATTGCTAGGCTGATTTCCTCCCTTGTGTGAGATTATGGACTCTAGTGTGTGAGCCTTAGCCTCCATGGCTAAATGGTGTGGCTTGTGAGAGGGCTGACTTGCCCAAGCTCTAGCTCTATATGTACTCCATCATTTTGAGTGATTGAACAACCATTTTCCAGCACAAGTGATGCCCTTCCAATCACACATGCTCGCTGCTCCAAGGCTCCCTCTCTCCTCAAGTTCCAACAGGTGGATACGCCGGAAAAGGCTTGTCACTCAGTACGTGAGTGACAAGGCTTGTCACTCACGTACTGAAGATGCGGGTTGGAGATGGTATTGACAAGCAGCCTGTAGGCCTGCCTGTCCTTCTTCTTCCACTCTTCATATGCCGCTCCTGCAGTTGTAGATGAACTAGCATCTACTACACCTTTTTCCGGCGTATCCCCGCTACCACCTGTTGGAACTTGAGGAGAGAGGGAGCCTTGGAGCAGCGAGCATGTGTGATTGGAAGGACATCACTTGTGCTGAAGAATAGTTGTTCAATCACTCAAAATGATGGAGTACATACAGAGCTAGAGCTTGGGCAAGTCAGCCCTCTCACAAGCCACACCACTTAGCCATGGAGGCTAAGGCTCACACACTAGAGTCCATAATCTCACAAAAGGGAGGAAATCAGCCTAGCAATCAGGCTGACCACTCACACACAACCTAGAGAGCTAGAGAATGCTCTCATGGAACACTCCTAGTGGTCACATAACCCACAAACCCATGGAGAATCGCCATGTGTCCATGGCTAATTCACAAGGATCTCACCTCACCTAAAAAGTAAAGAGAGGTACCTTTATCCTAGTCAGCACACTCTGACAAGGCAATCCTAAGACCAAGGACCTTTTTGGATATTTCTCCCATCAGGTCTTGACCCTGGACCTCTTGCTTTTTTCTTTTCTCAGGCTAAGGCATGGAGCCATCACCCATACCCACCCAGACATCGACGGTCCATGACCCCCGAAACTTCGAAAATTCATATCTCCCAATCCGACCGTTGGATCGGCCTCAAACTTGAACCGTAGACATTTTGCCACCTGATCTTTCCAATGGTGAAGTCGGATTGGCAATCGGAGTATGCATCTGGTGCTTTCCTGGAACTTGCTCCTGTGGACCTGAAACTGAGCCAGATGGCTCATTTCCCAACACGACCTATGTTGCGGTGATGCCTTTTGCCTGTGGAGGCGGAGCGCGCTCGTCGCCGCTCACCACCTCCCAAAAGCCCCTCTCCTCCAGAAGCAGGCGGGTATGGATCTTCCGAAACGTGAAGTTAGCGCGTCCTTCCAGCCTCTCCTACTCCTGCCATTTTGAGCCTTGGTGATGCTTAGCGCTGCCCTTGAGTGGCTGCGGTACCCTTCCTTCTGCTGCTACTTCAGCCAGAAATCTGTCTATAGGGGCCAGTAAACTGGGAATTAGTAAACATTGAGAGCACCACTGGAAACTTCAGCTCAAACCCTTTTAGATCAACCCATAAGACAGGGTCATCAACGGGAGATTTTCAGAGATATGCCCTTTTGAGAACAGGGTATGCTTTTGCTACTACTCTAGCTCACACCAGCTAGCTTGTAAATGGTGTTTCTCCCAAATGTCCTAATGGAATGTAAATATTTTTGCACCAATGGAAAGCTCAGGAAAAATAATTCAATTCGTATGTGCTACTTTTTAAAGTTGACGAAGAAACAAGAGAGTTATGGTCATCACAAGGCGACAGTCTTATTCAGAGAGAAGAGTGTAGTCTTGCCCGACGCCGTTTTGAGCACAACTCTCTATGCGACTATTTGATCTTTGCCATTTTGGGCTCGTTTGAGAGCTTTTCCCTTGAACTTGAAGATCTTTTGGTTGATCATCAAATCTGGTGAATGTTTGACTCCAACCCGTCACTTTCAAAGTGACGGCTTGTCCTTGCTGAAAGTGGCAAAAGTCTGCTCTTATACCAAGTGTTGGAACTGGAGGAAAGACGGAGCCTCGAAGTAGCGAGCATGTGGGATTCGAAGGGCATCTCTTGTGCTGAAGAATGGTTATTTAATCATTCAAAATAATGGAGTACATATACAGCTAGAGCTTGGGCAAGTCAGCCCTCTCACAAGCCACACCACTTAGCCATGGAGGCTAAGGCTCACACACTAGAGTCCATAATCTCACACAAGGGAGCAAATCAGCCTAGCAATCAGGCTGACCATTCACACACGACCTAGAGAGCTAGAAAATGCTCTCATGGCATACTCCTAGTGGTCACATAACCCACAATCCCATGGAGATTCGCCATGTGTCCATGGCTAGCACATTAGGATCTCACCTCACCTACAAAGCAGGAAGAGGTACATTTTTCCTGGTCAGCACACTCTGACAAGGCAACCCAAGAATCTAGGACCTTTTTGGATGTTTCTCCCATCAGGTCTTGACCTTGGATATCTTGCCTTTTTCTTTTCTTAGGGTAAGGCATGGAGCCATCGCCCATGGTCTCCTGGATATCGGCGGTCGATGACCTCGAAAACTTTGAAATTTCATATCTCCCAATCCGACTGTTGGATCGGCCTCAAACTTGGACCGTACATATTCTGCTACCTGATCTTTTAAATGGTGAATTCGGATTGACAATCGGAGCATGCATCTAGTACATTCCTGGAACTTGTTCTTGTACACCTTAAACTGAGCCGGAGTGCTCCTTTTCAAATAATCGCCTTCTTTCACCGACCCGGCCAACTCCTCTCCTGTTTCCTTGTCGAGGATGTAGCCACAGTTATCGTCAAAGGCGACACGCAGTCCTATGTTGGTGAGAGAGGACACTGAGAGAAGGTTGTACGTAGCATCATGTACATACAGCACGCCATGGAACATTCCCACTTTAATGCCATGCGGGGTCTCCAACCACATCTCCACAATCCGAATCCCCTTAGCGTACACCACCCGATCATCACCCAAAGCAATCGGACGAGGGGGAAAAGAGATCAGTTGCATAAACCATTCCTTGTGATGCATCAGACTCTTGGTACACCCCGAGTCCTTGTACCACGCCAGATCCGCCTTTTCCTTCTGCGACATGTCAGACTTTGCCATGAAGAGGCGGTCACGCACCTCCTTGGCAACGGTCATGTTGCAAAAATGGCACACGACAGTTTGGTTCTGCTACTGTTGCTACTGCTACTGTTGCTGACGTTGCTACAAATACTACTTCTATTGTCGTAGAGAGTGTTGCTTTGCTACTGCTGCTGCTGCTCCTTCTGGTCACTCTAGAACTTGAAGCACTCTTTCTTGTAGTGCCCCTCTTTTTGGGAATAGTAGCACTTGCCTTTCTTCTTGCCTCTCTCCTGCCCGGATTGCTGCTGTTGTTAGTTCCGTGAGTCCATGGCCAAGAAAGGTGCTTCACTAGTGCTGCTGCCGCCATTGCGCTTTGCTGCATTACGACGCAATTCTACCTGCACCAGGTGCGTGTAGATGAAGTCAACGTCGAGAGTCGGCTGGCACTCAAACTTCTCTCGCACCATGTCATAGCTCGTTGGGAAGCCCCTCTGCAAGAGGAGGACGAAGCACGTGTCTTCCACAAGGTTGCCAGCCGCTTTCAGCTGCTTCGCTAGCTCCTTTGTCCTGTCCAAGTAGGCCTCCATCCCTTCGCCACCCTGCATTTTCAAAGCCATCATCTTCTAATCCAAAAGCATGAGGAATGTAGGATCCTTGCATTCATATTTCTTGTACAACGTGTCCCACCCCTCTTTTGTAGTAGCCTTGTCACTCACGTACTGAAGATGCGCATTGGAGATGGTGTTAACAAGCAGCTTGTATGCCTGCCTGCCCTTCTTCTTCCACTCCTCATATGCCGCTACTGCAGTTCTAGATGAACTTGCATCTACTGCACCTTTTTGCGGCGTCTTCCCCGCCACCCCCTCCGTTGCGGTGATGACTTTTGCCTGTGGAGGCGTAGCGTGCTCCTTGCCTCTCATCACCTCCCACAAACCCCTCTCCTCGAAAGGAGGTGTTGGGAAAGTAGCCATCCGGCTCAGTTTCAGGTCGACATGAGCAAGTCCTAGAAAAGTACCAGATGCCTGCTCCGATCGTTGATCTGACGTCACCATTTGAAAGATGAGGTGGCAAAATATCTACGGTCCAAGTTTGAGGCCGATCCAACAGTCGGATTGGGATATATGAATTTTCGATGTTTCGGGGGTCATGGACCGTCGATGTCTGGGTGGACATGGGTGATGGCTCCATGTTTTAGCCTGAGAAAAGAAAAAGGCAAAAAGTCCAAGGTCAAGACCTGATAGGAAAAGTATCCAAAAGGTCCTTGGTCTCATGATTGCCTTGTCAGAGTGTGCTGACTAGGATAAAGGTACCTCTCCTTACTTTTTAGGTGAGGTGAGATCCTTGTGTGCTAGCCATGGATACATGGCGGCCATGGCTGCACCTAATGTAGCAGATTGGGCGCAAGCCGTGCAGCAGGAGATACAGTTGCAGCTCGACAACGGCACGTGGGAGCTGACTGAGCGTCCACCTGGACGTAAGGTGATCAAGTGCAAGTGGGTGTATAAGAAGAACGGGGAGCACATAGTAACCTGGAAAAGTACAAGGCGAAGCTGGTCGCTAAGGGCTACTCGCAGCAAGAGGGCATCGATTACACAGAAACTTTTTCCCCTGTTTTAAAGTTTGCCTCTGTCCGCATGCTCCTCTCTTATGCAACAGTTAAGGACTTCGAAGATCACCACATGGATGTCAAAACGGCATTCTTGAATGGTGACTTGGAGGAGGAGATCTACATGGAGCAGCCGGAGGGGTTCGTCATGGATGGCCATTAGTACCTTTTGCAAGCTATACTAGTCGTTATACGGCCTCAAGCTAGCGTCGCGTGCTTCGAATCAGAAGTTGGATGCGGCATTGCAGTGCATGGGGTTTGGTGCAGTGAGTGTGACTACATCGTCAATTGCTGGCAGCATGGTCATGAGGTGCTCATCATCATCGTCTATGTGGATGACATGCTCCTCGTTTCCAACAGCATGTCTGCGCTGCAGGAGATCAAGGAAGCCATGCAGGAGCGCTTCCAGATATCTGATCTCGGGGAGGCATCATACTTCCTCGGTATCCAGATGACGCATAACCGCAAGTCACGCTCTCTCTCGCTGCAGCAGAGCTGCTACATCAGGGATGTTTTGCAGCAGTTAGGCACGGCAGAGGCAAAACCCATCGGCATGCCGCTGGAGACGGGGCAGTACCTCGTGAGCTTCAATGGAGAAGCAAATGCAGCTGAGCGGCAAAAGTACCAGAGCGCCGTCGGTAGCCTCATGTACCTGATGGTGGTAACCAGGCCAGACCTCGCACAGGCTATTAATGTTGTGAGCTGGCACACGGCAATCCCCGGACCTGAGCACCAGAAGGCAGTGAAGCGGATCTTCCGCACCTTGCTGGAACCATCAAAATTGACATCACCTACAACAGCAACGATAACAACATCATCGGCTACACAGATGCAGATTGCGCTTCAAACCCTGAGGACCGTAAGTCCATCTGTAAACATGTGTTCCTCATGAATAGTGGGGCCATCAGCTGGTGTAGCAAGCAGCAGGTAGTCGTGGCCATCTCAAGCACGGAAGCTGAGTACGTCTCTCTCAGCTTTGGAGCAAAGGAAGTAGTTTGGCTTCTGCGTCCCATGGCAGAGATGAGTGGGAATGCAGCACTGCCACTTCATGTGCGCATCGATAACCAAAGCGAAATCGTCCTCGCCAAGAATCCTAAGCACCATGCATGCACCAAGCACATTGACATCGCATATCATTTCATGAGGCACATGGTCCAGGAGGGTACTATCAAGCTGGAATTTACTCCAATCAGCAAGCAGGTTGCTGATTTCTGCACCAAGCCAATGACCCATGAGAAGCGGTAGTTTTACATGAAGGCATGAGTGTGGCAAAGTGGGAGATTGTTGGGAAAGGAGTCATCCGGCTCGGTTTCAGGTCTACAAGAGCAAGTTCCAAGAAAGTACCTGATGCTTGCTCTGATCGTCGATCTAAATTCCCCTTTGGAAAGATCAGGTGGCAAAATGTCTACGATTGAAGTTTGAGGCCGATCCAACAGTCGGATTTGGAGATAAAAATTTTCGAAGTTTCGAGGGTCATGGACCGTCGATGTCTGGGTGGCCATGGGTGATGGCTCCATGTTTTAGCCTGGGAAAAGAAAAAGGCAAGAGGTCCAGGGTCAAGACCTGATGGGAGAAATATCCAAGAAGGTCCTTGGTCTTAGGATTGCCTTGTCAGAGTTTGTTGACTAGGATAAAGGTACCTCTCCTTACTTTTTAGGTGTGGTGAGATCCTTGTGTGCTAGCCATGGACACATGGCGATTCTCCATGGGTTTGTGGGTTATGTGACCGCTAGGAGTGTACCATGAGAGTTGTCTAGCTCTCTAGGTCATGTGTGAGTTGTCAGCCTGATTGCTAGGCTGATTTCCCCCCTTGTCTGAGGTCATGGACTCTAGTGTGTGAGCCTTAGCCTCCATGGCTAAGTGGTGTACCTTGTGAGAGGGCTGACTTGCCCAAGCTCTAGCTCTATATTTACTCCATCATTTTGAGTGTTTCAACAACCATTCTTCAGCACAAGTGATGCCCTTCCGATCACACAGGCTCGCTCCTCCAAGGCTCCTTCTCTCCTTTAGATCCAAAAGGACGGGAGTACGGATCTTCTAAAATGTGAAGTTGACGCGTCCTTCTAGTATCTCCAAGGGCTGGACTGCTGTTACCACGCCTCTTGCTGCCATTTTGAGCCTTGGTGATGCTCAGCGCTGCCCTTGAGTGGCGGCACTACCCCTGCTTCTGCTGCTGCTCTTGCCAGAAATCTGTCTGAGATAAAATGGCATGTAGAGGCTAGCAGACTGGAAATTTGAAAAACTCAGCACACCAATGGAAAATTCAGCTCAAACACTTTCAGATCGATCCATAAAACAGGGTCATCAACAGGAGATTTTTAGAGATATGCCTTTTTGAAAACATGGTAGGCTTCTCCTCTTGCTCCAGCACACACCAGCCAGCTTGTTAACGGCGTTTCACTCAAACGTACCAATGGAATGCAAATATTTCTGCACCAATCCAAAACTTAGGAAAAAATACTTCAATTCGTATGTGTTACTTTTTAAATTAGACAAAGAAACAAGAGAGTTATGGTTATCACAAGGCGACAGTCTTACTCAGAGAGAAGAGTGTAGTCCTTGCCGACCTCGTTTTGAGCATAACTCTTAACTCGACCGTCGGATTGTCGCGATTTTGGGCTCGTTTGAAAGCTTGTATCTTGATCTTGAAGATTTAGTGGCTGATTGTCAAATTTGGTGAAGGTTTCATCCCAACCCATCACTCTCAAAGTGACGGCTCGTGCTGGCTGAAACTGGCAGAACTTGGTTCTGATACCAAGTGTTGGATCTGGAGGAGAGAGGGAGCTCTGGAGAAGCGAGCATGTGGGATTGGAAGGGCATCACTTGTGCTGAAGAATGGTTGTTGAATCACTCAAAATGATGGAGTACATATAGAGCTAGAACTTGGGCAAGTCAGCCCTCTCACAAGCCACACCTCTTAGCCATGGAGGCTAAGGCTCACACACTTGAGTCCATAATCTCACACAATGGGGGAAAGCAGCCTAGCAATCAGGCTGACCACTAACACACGACGTAAAGAGCTAGAAAATGCTCTCATGGCATACTCCTCGTGGTCACATAACCCACAATCCCATGCAGAATCGCCATGTGTCCATGGCTAGCACATTAGGATCTCACCTCACCTAAAAAGTAAGGAGAGGTACCTTTTTCCTAGTCAGCACACTTTGACAAGGCAACCAAAGAATCAATGACCTTTTTGGATATTTCTTCCATCAGGTCTTGACCCTCGACCTCTTGCCTTTTTCCTTTTCTCAGGCTAAGGCATGGAGCCATTGCCCATGGTTACCCGGATATCGGCGCTCGATGACCCTGAAAACTTTGAACATTCATATCTCCCAATCCGACCGTTGGATCGGCCTCAAACTTGGACCGTAGATATTTTGCCACCTGAACTTTCAAATGGTGAAGTTGGATTGATGATTGGAGTAGGCATCTGGTACTTTCCTAGAACTTGCTCTTGTGGACCTGAAACTGAGCCAGATGGCTCCTTTTCCAACACTAAGATGATTATCTCCCTTGTGTAAGATTATAGACTGTAGTGTGTGAGCCTTAGTCTCCATGGCGAAGTATTGTGACTTGTGAGAGGGCTCACGTGTCCTAGCTCTAACTCTTTATTTATTTCATCATTTTGAGTGATTCAAAAACCATTCTTTAGCACAAGTGATGCCCTTTCAGTCCCATATGTTTGTCGCTCCAAGGCTCCTCGTTTCCTCCAGTTCCAACACTTGGTATCAGAGCCAAATTCTGCCACTTGCAACGAGTACAGGATGTGAGAATGAAAGGGTAAAACCTTCACCAAATTTGACGATCGAGTAAATGATCTTCAAGTTCAAGGGAAACGTTTTCCAATGAGCAATAGATCAAGAAGATCCAATGGTCGTATTGAGATTTATGTTCAAATCGAGGTTAGCCGCGGGTACGCTCTCCTCTCTGAGTAAGACTGTCATCTTTTCATGACCATAACTCTCTCATTTCTTTGTGAAATTCAAAAAGTAGCACATGCAAATTGAAGTTCTTTTCCTAAGTCTTTATTGGTGTTAAAACATCTGAACCCCATTAGTAAGCTTGAGTGAAATGCCATTCACAAGCTAGCTGCAATGAGCTTGAGTAGGAGCAGCAGCTTACCTTGTTTTCAAAAGGGCATATCTCTGAAAATCCCGTGTTGAAAACCGTCTTTTTTGGATTGATGTACAAGATTTAGGGCTTAGGGGTTAGGGGCTGGTGGCCTCTATGACTCTTTTATTATCAGACAGATTTCTGGCAGAAACAGTTGCAAAAGCAAGGGTAGTAATGCGAGTCAAGGGTAGCGTTGAGCATCACCAAAGCTCAAAATGGCAGTAGCAGGCGTGGTAATCGCAGCCCACCTCTTGTAGAGGCTAGAAGTATGTGCCAACTTCACGTTTTGGAAGATCCTTACCGCCTCTTTTTGGAGGAGAGGGGCTTGTGGGAGGTCGTGACCAGCGAAAAGCGCGCTCTGCCTCCACATGCAAAAGGTATATCCGCAACGGAGGTAGTGGCGGGGAGGACACCGCTGAAAGGTGTAACAAATGCAGGTTTATCTACAACTACAGTAATGGCATATGAGGAGTGGAAGAAGAAGGACATGCAAGGCAACAGGCTCCTTGTCAACACTATCTCCAATCCGCATCTTCAGTATGTGAGAAACAAAAGAGGGGTGGAACATGTTGTGCAAGATGTATGAGAACAAGAATCTTTCATTCCTCACGCTTTTTGAGGAGAAGATGATGACATTGTAAATGCAAGGTGGTGAAGGGATGGAGGCATCCTTTGACAGGGCAAAGAAGCTGGTAAAGGAATTGGCAAAGCAGCTGAATGCGGCCGGCAACCCTCTAGAAAGGACGCGCTTCATCCTCCTCTTGCTAAGGGGACTCCCAGCGAGCTCGACCTGGACTTCATCTGCACGTACCTGATGTAGGTGGAACTGCGTCGCAATGCAACAAAGCACAGTAGCGGCAGCAGGAGTAAAGCAGCTTTCATGGCCATGGGCTCATGCAATCTGCTGCAATAGCAATCTGGACAGCAGAGAGGCAAGAAGAAAAGCAAGTGACACTATTGCAAGAAAGAGGGGCACTACAAGAGAGAGTGCTTCAAGTTCAAGAGGGACCAGAGGGAGTAGCAGTAGTAATAGAAAAATCAGCAATCTCCACAGCAGCAGCAACAGCAGTCACAACAGTATTAGCAGCAGCATCAGTAGCGGAACTAGACCGGCGTGCGCCATTTTGGCAACATGAAGGTGGCCAAGGAGGTACGCAACTGCCTCTTCATGGTAAAGTCTGACATGTCATAGAAGGAGAAGGCCGATGTGGTGAGGTACAAGGACATAGGGTGTACCAAGAGTCTGACACACCACAAGGAGTGGTTTACGCAGCTGCTCTCTATTCCTCCCCAACCGATTGCTTTGGATGATGATCCTATGGTGTATGCTGAAGGGATTGGGATTGTGGAGATGTGGTTGGAGACCCTGCGTGGCATTGACGTGGGAGTGTTCCATGGTGTGCTATATGTACGTGATGCTCTGTTCAACCTTCTCTTAGTGTCCTCTCTTAGCAACACAGGATGGCGAGTCATCTTTGATGACAATTATACCTTCATCCTCGATAAAGAAACAAGACAGGAGTTGGCCAGGTCGGTAAAGGAAGGTGACATGTACCGCCTGTTAGGACGACCACGATCCCGTGGGAGCAGAGTGTTGAAGTAGTGGTGCAGGCCACAGATGGTGAAATCTGGCATTCGCGCTATGGCCACATCGACATGCGCGCCTTACAGCAACTTCAGACAAAGCAGATAGTACGTGACTTGCCCACCATCTTTCACTTTGAGTAGCAGTTGTGCATCGGCTGTTTGGAGATGAAGTAGTATTGCGAGGCATTCTTTGGAATAGGAGACCACACAACAGAGGTGCTGGAGCAACTCCACACAGACTTGTGTTACCTAATGCAGACCCAAAGCTTTGGAGGCTCAAGGATTCTTCTTACCTTCATTGATGATTTCAACCGTTACTTTGTTGTATACTTCCTTTCCTCAAAGGATCAGTGCTTTCACAGGTTCAAGGAGTTCAAGGCGATGATGGAGAACCAGACGGGTAAGAAGATCAAGGCGTTGCACAGCGACTATGGTAGAGAGTATCTGAGGAAGGAGTTCCACGACTACCTCACAGCAGCTGGTATCAAGGCATAGCAAGCCACGCCATACTCACCGCAGAAGAACCTGTACTTAGAACGCGCCAACCGCACTATCGTTGAGTCAAAGCGCTCCATGTTGCACGTAGCTCGGCTCACATATGACTTGTGGGCTAAAGTAGTGAGCATTGCAGTGAATATCAAGAAGCGTAGCCCAAACAAGGCCCTAGAGTAGATGACGTTGTACGAGGCGTGGTTTGGCAAAAAACCAAGTGTGAGTCATCTTTGCGCGTTTTGCAGCTTGGTGTACATTCAAGTGTCAAAGGAGAAGCGGCAGAAATCGGACCCAAAGAGCGTACACATGCTTATGACCGGCTATGACGTGGCAAGCAAGCGTATCATCTCTACAAGAGGAATACTAGCCATGTCATCATCTCAGGGATGATGTTTTCAATAAAAACAATATCATCGGCAAGATCATCTGCGAAGAGGCAACAGAACCAGCAGCTGACGAAGCAGTGGGATCAGAAATTCTCCTTGACCCCGTCTCTCCTGACCCGTCTTCTACTATGACAGTGGGAGAACCACTCTACTCTTCCATGTCTGATGTACCAGATAGAGCGGCCTTGTCGGTAGAAACATAGGAAGGAGATGTAGCATCACGAGCACCAACAGCTGTACGTACAAAACCGGCTTAGCCGCCTGCTAACGCTCTAGTACCAGGTCGAAAGTACCCTCTTGGGATGCGCTACAAGCCTCGTGAGCGCGAACATTTCTAGATGCTCCAAAAACCAGACCATATGAACCTCGTAAATGAAGTAGATCTGATGAGCAGACATCATACAAGGAGGCCATGGCTATACCAGATGCAGTATATTGCGGGCAAGATGTGTATCAAAAGATAGAGTCGCAGCTTGACAACGGTATATGGCAGCAATTGGAAAAGAAGTCATTCGGCTCAGTTTCAGGTCCACAAGAGCAAGTTCCAGGAAAGTACCAAACACGTGCTCCGATCGTCAATCCAATTTCTTCATTGCAAAGATCAGGTGGCAAAAAGTCTACGGTCAATATTTGAGGGCGATCCAACAGTCGGATTGGGAGATATGAATCTTCGAAGTTTTCAAGGTCATCGACCGCCGATATCCGGGTGACCATGGGTGATGGCTCCATGCCTTAGCCTGAGAAAAGAAAAAGGCAAGAGGTCCAGGGTCAAGACCTGATGGAAGAAATATCCAAAAAGGTCCTAGATTCTTGGGTTGCCTTGTCAGAGTGTGTTGACTAGGAAAAATGTACCTCTCCTTACTTTTTAGGTGAGATGAGATCCTTGTGTGCTAGCCATGGACACATGGCGATTCTCCATGGGTTTGTGGGTTATGTGACCACTAGGAGTGTGCCATGAGAGCATTCTCTAGCTCTCTAGGTCGTGTGTGAGTGGTCAGCCTGATTGCTAGGCTGATTTCCTCCCTTGTGTGAGATTATGGATTCTACTGTGTGAGCCTTAGCCTCCATGGCTAAGTGGTGTGGCTTGTGAGAGGGCTGACTTGCCCAAGCTCTAGCTCTATATGTACTCCATCATTTTGAGTGATTGAATGACTATTCTTCAGCACAACTGATGCCCTTCCAGTCCCACATGCTTGCTGCTCCAAAGCTCCCTCTCCTCCAGATCCAACACTTGGTATCAGAGCCAAGTTCTGCAACTTTCAGCCAGGACAGGTCGTCACTTTGAGAGTGACGGGTTGGGATAAAAGCTTCACCAGATTTGACCATCAACCAATGGATCTTCAAGTTGAAGAGACAAGCTTTTTAACGAGCCCAAAATTGCGAAGATCCAATGGTCGGATTGAGAGTTATGCTCAAAACGAGATTAGCCAGGGCTACACTGTTCTCTGTGAATAAAACTGTCGCCTTGTGATGACCATAACTCTCTTGTTTCTTTGTCAAATTTAAAAAGTAGCACATAAGAATTAAAGTATTTTTCCTCAGTTTTCCCTTGGTGCAAAAATATTTGCATTCTATTGCTACGTTTGGGAGAAACGCCGTTTAGATGCTGGCTTGTGTGACCTGGAGTAGGAGCACAAGCATACCCTGTATTCAAGAGGACATATCTTTCAAAATGCCCTGTCGATGACCGTGTTTCATGGGTTGATCTAAAAGTTTTTAACCTGAAGTTTCCAGTGGTGGGTTCAGTTTTTCAAAATTCGTAGTTTACTGGCCTCTATTCTCCACTTTCTGTCAGATAGATTTCTGGCAGAAGCAGCGGCAGATGTTGAGGTAGCGCCGCCACTCAAAGGCAACGCTAAGCATCACCAAAGCTCAAAATGGCAGCAGCAAGCGTGGTAACAGCAGTAGAGCCCTTGGAGAGGCTAGAAGGACGCGCCAACTTCACGTTTTGGAAGATCCGTACCCGCCTCCTTTTGGAGGAGAGGGGCTTGTAGGAGGTGGTGAGCGGCGACGAGCGCGCTCCGCTTCCACAGGCAAAAGGCATCACTGCAGCAGAGGTGGTGGCGAGGAAGATATGGCAAAAAGGTATAGCAGATGTGAGTTCATCTACAACTTCAGCGGCGGCATATGAGGAGTGGAAGAAGAAAGACAGGCAGGCCTATAGGCTGCTTGTCAACACCATCTCCAATTCGCATCTTCAGTATGTCAGTGACAAGGCTATTGCAAAAGAGGGGTGGGATGCATTGCGCAAGAAGTATGAGAGATAGGATGGAGGAGAAGAGATAGAAGATGATGGCTTTGAAAATGCAGGGTGGCGAAGGGATGGAGGTGTACTTGGACAAGGCGAAGGAGCTGGCGAAGCAGCTGAAAGCAGCCGGCAACCCTATGGAAAGACGCGCTTTGTTCTCCTCTTGTTGAGGGGACTCCCAACGCGCTATGACACGGTACAAGAGACATTGGAGTGCCAGCCGACACTCAACCTGGACTTTATCTGCATGCACCTGGTACAAGTAGAGCTTTGTCGTAATGCCGCAAACCGCAATGGCGGTAGTAGCAGCAGTAAAGCAGCTTTCATGGCGATGGGCTCACGCAACCGGCAAAAGCAGTAGTCCGGGCAGCGGAGAGGCAAGAAGAAGGGCAAGTGCCATTATTGCCATAAAGATGAGCACTACAAGAAAGAGTGCTTCAAGCAGCAGCAGGAGCAACAAAAGCAGCAATCTCCACAGCAACAACAGTAGTAGTCATAGCAACGTCAGCAGCAAGAGCAGCAGCAGCAAATCGAGACAGGCGTGCATCATTTTGGCAACATGAACGTCGCCAAGGAGGTGCGCAACTGCCTCTTCATGGCGAAGTCTGACATGTCACAGAAGGAGAAGGCGGACCTGGCGTGGTACAAGGATTCCGGGTATACCAAGAGCCTGACGCACCACAAGGAATGGTTTACGCAGCTACTCACCATCCCCCCCGTCCGATTGCTTTGGGTGATGATGGGGTGGTGTATGCCGAGAGGATTGTGATTGTGGAGATGTGGTTGGACATCCCGCATGACACTGAAATGGGAGTGTTCCATGGCGTGCTGTATGTACCTGATGCTACATTCAATCTTCTCCAAGTGTCCTCTCTCATCAACATAGGATTGCGCGTCGTCTTTGACGACGATTATGGCTACATCCTTAACAAGGAAACCGGAGAGGAGTTGGCCAAGTTGGTAAAATAAGGCGACATGTACCGCCTGCTCTGCATAACCAAGATCCCACGCGAGCAGAGTCTTGCAGTAGTGGTGCAGGCCATAGATGGCAAAATCTGGCATGCACACTACGACCATATCGGCATGCGCATCTTGCAAAAACTTCAAAGAAAGCAGATGGTGCGTGACTTACCCACCATCTCCAACTTTGAGGAGCAGTTATGCATCGGCTGTTTGGAGGGGAAGCAGCATTGCGAGGCGTTCTCTGGAGCAGGGAAGCGCGTGAAGAAGGTGCTGGAGCTGGTCCACACTGACTTGTGTGGTCCGATGCAGATCAAGAGCTTTGGAGGCTCTAGGTATTTTCTCACCTTCATTGAGGATTTGAGCCGTTACACTTCTGTGTACTTCCTTTCCTCCAAGGACCAGTACTTGGACAGGTTCAAGGAGTTCAAGGCCATAATGGATAACCAGACTGGCAAGAAAATCAAGGCACTGCGTAGCGACCGTGGTGGAGAGTACGTGAGCAAGGAGTTCCAGGATTACCTTGCACCGGCAGGCATCAACGCGCAGCGCACCGCGCCATACTCGCCGCAGCAGAACGGCGTAGCAGAACGCGCCAACCGCACCATGCTTGAGTCGGCGCGCTCCATGCTGCACGCGGCTCGGCTCACCTATGACTTTTGGGCCGAAGCATTGAGTACTGCGGTGTACATCAAGGCCCTGGAGTAGATGACACCGTACGAGACATGGTTCGGCAAGAAGTCGACGTGGGTCATCTTTGAGCGTTTTGCAGCTTGGTACACATGCGCGTGCTAAAGGAGAAGCGGCAAAAGTGAGATGCAAAGAAATCGTAGATGCTGATGATTGGCTATGTTGGATCTGGAGGAGAGAAGGAGCCTTGAAGCAGCAAGCATTATTTTCCCTTGTAAAAATAAAAATTCTAGATTGTCATGAGGGGGCGTGGCTACTTGAACATGTTCTCTGGAGAAGAGATTGAACCTCCAAAACAGATCCTAAATATGAAGCGTGGAGTGTCAAAAATGACATGGAACTTGTGGTTCTTGTGACATCAATGCATGGATCACAACATGTCCACCTCCAAGATATCATACATGCATCAAAGGCTTATGAGAAGGTTGCACGCGTACACCAATCAACGGCTCTCGCAAATCTTCTCTTCATCCTTCAAAAGCTGATTTCGATGAGGGTGAGAAAAGGGAGTCAATTCTAGACTTTCTCTTGCAATTTGTTTTGACGTGATATGCTGCTTGTCCATGCCTGATTTTAAGACAGGTACAAGACAGACTAGGCATGCACAACTCCCTTGGAATAAGTCCCCTAAGTCTGGTCTAGATAGACAAGACATGATGGAGTACATATAGAGCTAGAGCTTGGGCAAGTCAGCATGTGTGATGGTTGTTCAATCTAGAGTTGTTCCCTGGTCTCTCCCTCTCGCAATGGTTGTTCAATCACTCAAAATGATGGAGTACATATAGAGCTAGAGCTTGGGCAAGTCAGCCCTCTCACAAGCCACACCACTTAGCCATGGAGGCTAAGGCTCACACAGTAGAATCCATAATCTCACACAAGGGAGGAAATCAGCCTAGCAATCAGGCTGACCACTCACACACGACCTAGAGAGCTAGAGAATGCTCTCATGGCACACTCCTAGTGGTCACATAACCCACAAACCCATGGAGAATCGCCATGTGTCCATGGCTAGCACACAAGGATCTCACCTCACCTAAAAAGTAAGGAGAGGTACCTTCATCCTAGTCAGCACACTCTGACAAGGCAATCCTAAGACCAAGGACCTTTTTTGATATTTCTCCCATCAGGTCTTGACCCTGGACCTCTTGCCTTTTTCTTTTCTCAGGCTAAGGCATGGAGCCATCACCCATGCCCACCTAGACATCGACGGTCCATGACCCCCGAAACTTCGAAAATTCATATCTCCCAATCCGACCGTTGGATCGGCCTGAAACTTGGACCGTATATAATTCGCCACCTGATCTTTCCAATGGTGAAGAAAGATCGACGATCGGAGCTGGCATCTGGAAGTTTCCTGGAACTTGCTCCTGTGGACCTGAAATTGAGCCGGATGGCTCCTTTCCCAACAACTTTGAGAGTGACTGGTTGAGGTCAAACCTTCACCCAATTTTACAATTGACCACTTCATTTTGATGTTCAATAGACAAGCTTTCTAACTCTCTCGTTTCTCTGTCAAATTTAAAAATGGGCACATGCGAATTGTAGTATTTTTCCTAAGCTTTGGATTGGTGCAAAAATATTTGCATTGCACCGTTTTGTTTGGAAGAAACGCCGTTTACAAGCTGGCTGGTCTGAGTTGGCGAAGAAGCAGAAGCATACCTTGTTTTCAAGAGGGCATATCTTTCTAAAACTCCTGTTGATGACCCTATCTTATGGGTCGATCTGAAAGGTTTTGAAGTGAATTTTCCAGTGGTGGACTCGATTTTTCCAAATTCCCAGTCTGCTGGCATCTCCACTCCATTTTCTGTCAAACAGATTTCTGGCAGAAGCAGCAGCAGAAGCACGGGTAGCGCCGCCATCCAAGGGCAGCGCCGAGCATCACAAAAACTCAAAATGGCAGCAGCTAGCATTGTGACAGCAGCCCAGCCTTTGGAGAGGCTGGAGGGACGTGCCAACTTCACGTTTTGGAAGATCCGTACCCGCCTCTTTTTAGAGGAGAGGGGCTTGTTGGAGGTGGTGAGCGGCAATGATCCGGCTCCTGTTCCACAGGCTAAAGGCATCACCGCAGCGCAGGTGGTGTCGGGGAAGACGCCGCAAAAGAGTACAGCTGATGCGGCTTCTTCTGCAGCTGTACCAGCGGCGTATGAGGAGTGGAAGAAGTAGGACAGGCAGGCCTACAGGTTGCTTGTCAACACTATCTCGAACCCACATCTTCAGTACGTGAGTGACAAGGCTACTGCAAAGGAGGGGTGGGACACGTTGTGCAAGAAGTATGAGAGCAAGGATCATGCATTCCTTATCCTTTTGGAGGAAAAGATGATGACGCTGAAAATGCAGGGTGGTGAAGGGATGGAGGCGTATCTGGACAGGGCAAAAGAGCTGGCGAAGCAGTTGAGAGCGGCCGGCAACCTTGTGCAAGAGACGCACTTCATCCTACTCTTGCTTAGGGGACTCCCAACCAGCTACGACACGGTGCGAGAGACATTGGAGTGCCAGCCGACTCTCGACCTCGACTTCATCTGCATGCACTTGGTGCAGGGGGAACTGCATCGCAATGTAGCAAAGCGTAATGGCGGCATCAGCAGCAATGAAGCAGCTTTCATGGCCATAGGCTCACGCAACCAGCAGCAACAGCAGTCCGGGCAACAGAGAGGCAAGAAGGGACGGTGCCAGTATTGCCAGAAAGAGGGGCACTACAAGAAAGAGTGCTACAAGTTCAAGAGGGACCAGAAGGAGCAGCAGCAGCAGCAACAAAAGTAGCAATCTCCACAGTAAGAGCAGCAGCAGTCACAGCAACGCCAGCAACAGCAGCAGCAGCAGAACCAGACTAGCGTGCGCCATTTTGGCAACATGAACGTCGCGGAGGAGGTGCGCGACCGCCTCTTCATGGCGAAGTCTGACATGTTGCAGAAGGAAAAGGCGTGGTACAAGGACTCGTGGTGTACCAAGAGTCTTACACACCACAAGGAGTGATTCACGCAGCTGCTCTCCATTCCCCCCCGTCCGATTACTTTGGGTGATGATCGGGTCGTGTATGCTGAGGGGATTGGGATTGTGGAGATGTGGTTGGAGACCCCGCGTGGCATTGAAGTGGGAGTGTTCCATGGCGTGCTGTATGTGCCTGATAATGCGTTCAACCTTCTCTCTGTGTCCTCTCTCACCAACACAGGACTGCGCGTCATTTTTGACGATGATTATGGCTAAATCCTCGACAAAAAACAGGAGAGGAGTTGGCCAAGTCGTGAAGGAGGGCGACATGTACCGCCTGCTTGGGGCGACCAATATCCCGCGTGAGCAGAGTCTTGCAGCAGTAGTACAGGCGACAGATGGCAAGATCTGGCATGCGGGCTACGGTCACATCGGCATGCGCGCCTTGCAACAGCTTCAAGCAATGCAGATAGTGCGTGACCTGCCTACCATCTCTAGCTTTGAGCAGCATTTGTGCATTGGCTGTTTGGAGGAGAAGCAGCACCGGGAGGCCTTCTCTGGAGTAGGGTAGCGTGCGAAGGAGGTGTTGGAGCTGGTCCACACGGACTTGTGTGGACCGATACGGACCCAGAGCTTTGGAGGCTCTAGGTATTTCCTGACCTTCATTGATGACTTCAACCGTTACACTGTTGTGTACCTCCTTCCTTCCAAGGACCAGTGCTTTGAGAGATTCAAGGAGTTCAAGGCCATGGTGGAGAACCAGACTGGCAAGAAGATCAAGGCGCTGCACAGCGATCGTGGTGGAGAGTACCTCAGCAAGGAGTTCCAGGACTATCTCACAATAGCTGGCATTAAGGCACAGTGTACCGCGCCGTACTCACCGCAACAGAACGGTGTAGCAGAACGCGCCAACCGTACCATTGTGGAGTCGGCGCGCTCCATGCTACACGCGGCCCGGCTGACCTACGACTTCTGGGCTCAAGCCGTGAGCACTGCGTTCTACATCAAGAACCGTAGTCCAACGTAGGCTCTAGAGCGAGGCGTAGTTTGGCAAGAAGACGAAGGTGCGTCATCTTCCCACGTTAAGCAGCTTGGCGCACATACACGTGCCAAAGGAGAAGCGGCAAAAGTGGGACACGAACAGTGCGTAGATGCTGATGATTGGCTACGACGTGGCAAGCAAGGCGTATCGCCTCTACGAGAGGGATACAGGCTACGTCATCATCTCCAAGGATGTCGTCTTCAACGAGAGCAACGTCATCGGGACCAACATTGTATGTGAAGAGGCAGCAGAACCAGCACCTGACGAGACAGTGGGAGCAAAAATTCTTCCTGATCCAGTTTCTCCCGATCCTTCCTCTACTGTGACAGTGGGAGAATCACTCTACTCTTCTATGTCTGATGCAGCAGATACAGTAGCTTCATCAGCAGAAGCAGAGGAGGGAGATGTAGCACCGCCTACAGAAGCAATTGTGCCAGCCGCACCGCGTCAGCCACCTACTAACGTTCCAGCACCAAGTCGGAGGTACCCTCTTAGGGTGCGTTACAAGCCTGGTAAGCACGGCCATTTCTAGATGCTGCAGAAACCAGAACAGATGAACGTTGCAGTTGCAGCAGGTTCAGATGAGCCAACGTCATACAAGGAGGCCATGGCTGTACCGGATGCAGCAGATTGGGCGCAAGCAGTGCAGCAGGAGATACAATCGCAGCTAGACAATGGCACGTGGGAGCTGACTGAGCGTCCAACAGGACGTAAGGTGATCAAGTGCAAGTGGGTGTTCAAGAAAAAGCGGGGAGCAGATGGTAACCTTGAAAAGTACAAGGCGAGGCTAGTCGCCAAGGGCTACTCGCAGCAGGAGGGCATCGACTACATAGAAATGTTTGTCCCTGTTGCAAAGTTTGCCTCTGTGCGCACGCTCCTCTCTTATGCAACAGCTGAGGACTTCGAGGTTCACCACATGGATTTCAAGACAGCATTCTTGAATGGTGACTTGGAAGAGGAGATCTACAAGGAGCAGCCGGAGGGGTTCGTCATGGATGGCCAGGAGCACCTGGTTTGCAAGCTGCAAAAGTCGCAGTATGGCCTCAAGCAAGCGTCGCGTGCTTGGAACCAGAAGTTGGATACGGCGTTGCAGTGCATGGGGTTTGAGCACAGTGAGTGTGACTACAGCGTGTATCGTTGGCAGCATGAGCATGAGATCCTCATGATCATTGTCTATGTGGATGACATGCTCCTCCTTTCCAACAGCATGTCTACACTACAGGAGTTCAAGGAATCCATGCAGGAGCGCTTCCAGATGTCTGATCTCGAGGAGGCATCATACTTCCTTGGTATCCAGATCACCCATGACCGCAAGTCACGCTCTCTCTCGTTACAGCAGAGCCGCTACATCATGGATGTTTTGCATCGTTTTGGCATGGCAGAGGCAAAACCCATCGGCACGCCGCTGGAGACGCGGCAGTACCTCATGAGCTTCAATGGAGAAGCAGATGCAGCCGAGCGGCAAAAGTACCAGAGCACCGTCGGCAGTGTCATGTACCTGATGGTGGCAACCAGGCCGAACCTTGCACAGGCTGTGAGCGCTCAGCCAGCACATGGCTAATCCCGGACCAGAGCACCAGAAGGCACTGAAGCGGATCTTCCGCTACCTTGCTCAAACCATCAACGTCAGCATCACCTACTACAGCAACGACAACATCATCATCGGCTACACAGATGCAGATTGGGCTTCAAATCCTGAGCCCCGCAACTCCATCACTGGACATGTATTTCTCATGAATGGATGTGCCATCAGCTGGTGCAGCAAGCGGCAGGTGGTCGTGGCGACCTCAAGCACGGAAGCTGAGTAGGTCTCTCTCAGCTTTTGAGCCAAGGAAGCAGTTTGGCTTCAGCGTCTCATGGTAGAGATGAGTGGGAGTACATCACTTCCACTTCCTGTGTGCGTCGACAATCAGAGCACAATCGCACTCGCCAAGAATCCTGAGCACCATCCACGCACCAAGCACATTGACATTGCATATCACTTCATCAGGCACATGGTGCAGGAGGGTGCTATCAAGCTGGAGTTTACTCCAACCAGCAAGCAGGTCGCTGATATTTGCACCCAGCTAGTGACTTGTGAGAAGCAGCAGTTTTGCATGAAGGCATGTTGACTCAGTCCACTGTGACTACGGCAAAGTAGGAGATTGTTGGGAAAGGAGCCATCCGGCTCAGTTTCAGGTCCACAGGAGTAAGTTCCAGGAAAGTACCAGATGTCTACTTCGATCGTCGATCTGACTTTACCATTTGAAAGATCAGGTGGCAAAATATCTACCGTCCAAGTTTAAGGCCGATCCAACGGTCGGATTGGGAGATATGAATTTTCGTAGTTTCCGGGACACCGACCGCCGATATCCGGGTGAACATGGGCGATGGCTCCATGCCTTAGCAAGAGAAAAGAAAAAGGCAAGAGGTCCAGGTCAAGACCTGATGGGAGAAACATCCAAAAAAGTCCTTGGTCTTAGGATTGCCTTGTCAGAGTGTACTGACTAGGATAAAGGTACCTCTCCTTACTTTTTAGGTGAGGTGAGATCCTTGTGTGCTAGCCATGGACACATGATATTCTCCATGGGTTTGTGGATTATGTGACCACTAGGAGTGTGCCATGAGCGCATTCTCTAGCTCTCTAGGTCGTGTGTGAGTGGTCAGCCTGATTGCTAATCTATCTTGAGATCCATCTAGAGGACCTCCAGATCTTTTGCACCAGCAATGCTCAATATGGATCTGATGGAGGCAAAAGTGACGATAGGTATGAAGGTCTCCTTGTACTATGAGAGAACCCCTTTGCCTTGTACTTGTTGATGGTACTATTCTGCTTGAACTTTTTCCGGAGTACCCACTTTGACTCCACCAGGTGTACGTTTAGGGGCCTGTCCACCAGAACTCATATTTCGTTCTTTTCAATGGATGCGAGTTTGCTATCCACTAGGCCGCATCTGGCATGTTCATAGCCTCTGTTACGGGTACCGGCTCTTCATGAGCCAAGCATGACCGGCTGTGTTAGGTCCATTCTGCATCCTCAGCTTTATACTTGGGCGCAGTTCTCTTTTGGCTCAGTGTTGCTGGTGGTGTTTCAAGGCTTAGTTGCTTTTGTTGCTCAAGCGCTGACAGTGATCCGATGTTTGAAGAAGAGGTACTGGCCTGAGAGCTTGATTCAAGGCTTAGTTACTTTTTAGATGAGGTGAGATCCTTGAGTGCTAGCCATGGACACATGGCGATTCTCCATGGGATTGTGGGTTATGTGACCACTAGGAGTGTGCCATAAGAGGATTTTCTAGCTCTCTAGGTCGTGTGTGAGTGGTCAGCCTGATTGCTAGGCTGATTTCCTCCCTTGTGTGATTATGGACTCTAGTGTGTGAGCCTTAACCTCCATGGCTAAGTGGTGTAGCTTGTGAGAGGGCTGACTTGCCCAAGCTCTAGCTCTATATGTACTCCATCATTTTGTGTGATTTAACAACCATTCTTCAGCACAAGTCATGCCCTTCCAGTCCCACCTGCTCGCTGGTCCAAGGCTCCCTCTCTCCTTGAGTTCCAACACTTGGTATATCAGCCAAGTTTTGCCACTTTCAGCCAACACAGGCCGTCACTTTGAGAGTGATGGGTTGGGATAAAACCTTCACCATGTTTCAAGATCGACCACTGGATCTTCAAGTTCAAGAGACAAGCTTTTCAATGAGCCTGACATTGTAAATATCCAACTGTTCGATTGAGAGTTATGCTCAAAACAAGGTCACCTAGGGCTACACTCTTCTCTCTGAGTAAGAGTGCCGCCTTTTTATGATTATAACTCTCTTGTTTCTTTGTCAAATTAGAAAAGTAGCACATACAAATTGAAGAATGTTTCCTGAGCTTTCAATTAGTTCAATAATATTTGCATTCCATCTGTATGTTTGGGAGAATCGCCGTTTACAAGCTGGCTGGTGTGAGCTGGAGTAGGAGAAGAAGCATACCGTGTTTTCAAAAGGGCATATCTCTAGAAATCCCCTGTTGAAGACCCTGTTTTATGGGTGGATCTGCAAGGTTTTGAGCTGCATTTTCTAGTGGTGGACTCAGTTTTTCAAAATTCCTAGTCTGGTAGCCTCCACACTCCATTTTTTGTCAGACAGATTTCTGAAAGAAACAGTAGCAAAAGCAGGGGTAGCGCCACCACTCAAGGGTAGCGCTTGTTGGAAATGGAGGAGAGAGGGAGCCTTGGAGCAGCGAGCATGTGTGATTGGAAGGGCATCACTTGTGCTGAAGAATGGTTATTCAATCACTCAAAATGATGGAGTACATATAGAGCTAGAGCTTGGGCAAGTCAGCCCTCTCACAAGCCACACCACTTAGCCATGGAGGCTAAGGCTCACACACTAGAATCCATAATCTCACACAAGGGAGGAAATCAGCCTAGCAATCAGGCTGACCACTCACACACGACCTAGAGAGCTAGAGAATGCTCTCATGGCACACTCCTAGTGATCACATAACCCACAAACCCATGGAGAATCGCCATGTGTCCATGGCTAGCACACAAGGATCTCACCTCACCTAAAAAGTAAGGAGAGGTACCTTTATCCTAGTCAGCACACTCTGACAAGGCAATCCTAAGACCAAGGACCTTTTTGGATATTTCTCCCATCAGGTCTTGACCCTGGACCTCTTGCCTTTTTCTTTTCTCAGGCTAAGGCATGGAGCCATCACCCATGCCCACCCAGACATCGACGGTCCATGACCCCCGAAACTT
>SZWC01002265.1:142795-154696 GCA_023375785.1 Penium margaritaceum
CAGCCATGAAGCTATCCATCTCCTTGTACCAGATCCTTGGGGCCTGTTTCAGCCCGTAGAGCGCCTTGATGAGGGGACACACCTGCCCGGGTTTTGCCTTGACACCCTCGGGCACCTCCATTAGTATCTCCTTGTCAAGCTTCCCGTAGAGGAAGGCGGTCTTGACGTCCATCTGGTGGATTTCCATGTTGCGCGCCGCAGCCACAGCCAGCAAGGTACGGATGGATGGGAAAGACGCGACAGGAGAGTAGGTCTTGTCGTACTCAGACCCTGCTCTTTGCGAGAACCCCTTCGCGACGATCCTTGCCTTGTACTTGTCAATGCTGTTGTCTTGCTTGCGTTTGATGCGTAAGACCCACTTCATGCCCACCACGTGTGCATTTGGTGGTCTGTCCACTAGCTCCCACATTTCGTTCTCTTTGATGGAGGCGAACTCGCTCTCCATCGCCTTCTTCCACTTAGCAGCGTCCGGCCGCGAGTGAGCTTCGGCGATGGTAGCTGGCTCTCCTTGCGCAAGGCACGACCAGCTCAGGCCAGTCCACTCGGCCTCCGTCGTACTGCTTCGCAGGCTTTGCTTGGCGCTCACTGCGCCGCAGTGGTGCTAGTGCTGGCTGTTTGTGCTGCTACTGCTGCTGTGCTTCCCCAGGAGGGATCGCTAGGAGGGAAGAGCCATTGGCCTCCGAGGAGGCCTCGGATGTCTCCGACGCGGTGTCAGATGTCAACTCCGCTTCAGCCTGAGCGGACGCTCTCCCTGAATTGGCAACCTTGCTGTCTATGGCCACTGGCGTCCCACACTAGTTATGCGGGGGTGTGTCACCCGCCTCCAGCAGCACGATCCACTCTCCCTGTTTTGGAGAGTTCTCTGGGTCCAGCAGTTCTTCCTTGCCGTGTGACTCTTCTTGGAAGGTCACATCTCTGGAGGTGATGACTCTCCCTGCTGCCTGGTCCCACAGCCTGTACGCCTTGTGCGCGGCCTCGTAGCCGATCATCACGCACTTGCGCGCACGTGCATCCAACTTCCCCGCTCCTTGCCCGTCCTGGACTTTGGCCCAAGCCGTGCAGCCGATACCTTTAGGTGAGAGGCATCCGGCTTCTTTCCTGACCACGCCTCCTGCGGCATCATGCGTTCTACACTTTGCTCCTTTTCTGTCCCCTTGCTGCGCAATGCTGCAGCAGGCATGAGGTTGATGAGGTAGCATGCAGTGCGCGCTGCTTCCGCCCAGAAGCGAGGGGGGAGCTTTGAGTCAAACAGCATGGTTCGCGTCATGGCCAGGGTGGTCTGGTTCATGCGCTCGGCCACGCCGTTGCTTTGCGGTGTGTAAGGGATAGTAGGTTGGTGGACAATGCCGTGTGCCCGAAGCCACGGCTTGCACCCCCCGTACTCTCCGCCGTTGTCGCTCCGTAGGGCCTTGACCTTCCGTCCGGTTTGTCGCTCCACCATGGCGACAAACTCTTGCAGGCGCTCCAGCACCTCTCCCTTGGTTTTGAGGAAGTGCACCCATTCTTTCCGAGAGTAATCATCGATGAAGGTGAGGAGGTACTTGGAGCCGCCGTTGGACATGGTGCGCATGGGACCACATACGTCGCTGTGGACGAGGTCGAGTATGCACTCTGCTCTGCGACCGTTTTTGGAGAAGCGTTTTCGCTTTATCTTGCCTTGCAGGCAAGCCTCACACCTAGCGTTGCATCCATCCTTCAGCTCACACCCCTCCAGCCCGCATACAAGCTTCTGCTCCTGCATGACCTGCAGGGTGCTGTCGGCCACGTGCCCAAGGCATCTGTGCCACAGCTTCGCAGTTGCTGCTCCCGCGTCTTTAGCCGCCACAGCAGGCGGCATGGATGGTCTCTTGGCGTTCAGCGATGGTTCAGTTTCCGCTCCTTCTGTTGGAACTTGAGGAGAGAGGGAGCCTTGGAGTAGCGAGCATGTGTGATTGGAAGGGCATGACTTGTGCTGAAGAATGGTTGTTCAATCATTCAAAATGATGGAGTACATATAGAGCTAGAGCTTGGGCAAGTCAGCCCTCTCACAAGCCACACCTCTTAGCCATGGAGGCTAAGGCTCACACACTAGTGTCCATAATCTCACACAAGGGAGGAAATCAGCCTAGTAATCAGGCTGACCACTCACACACAACCTAGAGAGCTAGAGAATGCTCTCATGGCACACTCCTAGTGGTCACATAACCCACAAACTCATGGAGAATCGCCATGTGTCCATCGGTAGCACACGGGTTACTGGCTTGGTGCAGAAATCAGCGACTTGCTTGCTGGTTGGAGTAAACTCCAGCTTGATAGCACCCTCCTGCACCATGTGCCTGATGAAATGATATGCGATATCAATGTGCTTGGAGCATGAATGGTGCTCAGGATTCTTGGCGAGTGCGATTGCGCTCTGGTTGTCGACGCGCACAGGAACTTGAACTGCTACACTCCCACTCATCTCTGCCATGAGACGTTGGAGCCAAACTGCTTCCTTGGCTCCAAAGCTGAGAGATACGTACTCAGCTTCTGTGCTCGAGGTCGCCACGACCACCTGCCGCTTGCTGCACTAGCTGATGGCTCCACCATTCATGAGGAACACATGTCCAGAGATGGACTTGCGGTCCTCAGGGTTTGAAGCCCAATCTGCGTCTGTGTAGCCGATGATGCTATTGTCATTGTCGTTGTAAGTGATGCCGATGTTGATGGTTCCAGCAAGGTAGCGGAAGATCCGCTTCACTGCCTTCTGGTGCTCCGGTCCGGGATTAGCCATGTGCTGGCTCACAGCGCTCACAGCCTGTGCGAGGTCCGGCCTGGTTGCCACCATCAGGTACATGAGACTGCCGACGGCGCTCTGATACTTCTATCGCTCAGCTGCATTTGCTTCTCCATTGAAGCTCACGAGGTACTGCCGCGTCTCCAGCGGCGTGCCGATGGGTTTTGCCTCTGCCATGCCAAACTGCTGCAAAACATCCTTAATGTAGCGGCTCTGCTTCAGCGAGAGAGAGCGTGACTTGCGGTCACGCGTGATCTGGATACCGAGGAAGTATGATGCCTCCCCGAGATCACACATCTGGAAGCGCTCCTACATGTTGGGAAAGGAGCCATCCGGCTCAATTTCAGGTCCACAGGAGCAAGTTCCAGGAAACTTCCAGATGCCTGCTCCGATTGTCAATCCGTCTTCTTCATTGCAAAGATGAGGTGGCAAATTATCTACGGTCCAAGTTTCAGGCCGATCCAACGGTCGGATTGGGAGATATCAATTTTCAAAGTTTCGGGGGTCATGGACCGTCGATGTCTGGGTGGCCATGGGTGATGGCTCCATGCCTTAGCCTGAGAAAAGAAAAAAGGCAAGAGGTCCAGGGTCAAGACCTGATGGGAGAAATATCCAAAAAGGTCCTTGGTCTTAGGATTGCCTTGTCAGAGTGTGCTGACTAGGATAAAGGTACCTCTCCTTACTTTTTAGGTGAGGTGAGATCCTTGTGTGCTAGCCATNGACACATGGCGATTCTCCATGGGTTTGTGGGTGATGTGACCACTAGGAGTGTGCCATGAGAGCATTCTCTAGCTCTCTAGGTCGTGTGTGACTGGTCAGCCTGATTGTTAGGCTGATTTCCTCCCTTGTGTGAGATTGTGGACTCTAGTGTGTGAGCCTTAGCCTCCATGGCTAAGTGGTGTGGCTTGTGAGAGGGCTGACTTGCCCAAGCACTAGCTCTATATGTACTCCATTTTGAGTGATTCAATAACCATTTTTCAGCACAAGTGACGCCCTTCCAATCACACATGCTCGCTGCTCCAAGGCTCCCTCTCTCCTCCATTTCCAACATTTGGTATCAGAGCCAAGTTCTGCCACTTTTAGCCAGCACAGGCCGTCACTTTGAGAGTGACGGTTTGGGGTGAAACCTTCAACACATTTGACGATCGACCACTTGGTCTTCAAGTTCAGAAGACAAGCTTTCTAACGAGCCCAAGATCGCGAAGATCCAACGGTCGGATTGAGAGTTATGCTCAAAACGATGTCGGCCAGGGCTACACTCTTCTCTATGAGTAAGACTGTCGCCTTGTGATGACCATAACTCTCTCGTTTCTTTGTCAAATTTAAAAAGTGGCACATGCGAATTGTAGTATTTTTCCTAAGCTTTCCATTGATGCAAAAATATTTGCATTCCATCGATTCGTTTGGGAGAAACGCCGTTTACAAGCTGGCTGGCCTGAGTTGGAGTAGGAGCAGAAGCATACCCTGTTTTCAAGAGGGCATATCTTTTGAAATCCCCTGTTGATGACCCTGTTTTATGGGTGGATCTGAAATTTTTTGAGCTGAATTTTCCAGTGGTGGGCTCAGTTTTTTAAAATTCCCAGTCTGCTGGCATCTACAGTCCATTTTCTGTCAGACAGATTTCTGGCAGAAGCAGCAGCAGAAGCAGGGGTAGCGCCGCCATCCAAGGGCAGCGCTGAGCATCACCAAGGCTCAAAATGGCAGCAGCTGGCGTTGTGACAGCAGCCCAGCCTTTGGAGAGGCTGGAGGGATGCGCCAACTTCACGTTTTGGAAGATCCGTACCCGCCTCCTTTTGGAGGAGAGGGGCTTGTGGGAGGTGGTGAGCGGCGACGAGCCGGCTCCAGTTCCACAGGCAAAAGGCATCACCGCAGCGCAGGTGGTGGCGGGGAAGACGCCGCAAAAGGGTGCAGCTGATGCGGGTTCTTCTGCAGCTGTACCAGCGACGTATGAGGAGTGGAAGAAGAAGGACAGGCAGGCCTATAGGTTGCTTGTCAACACCATCTCCAACCTGCATCTTCAGTACGTGAGTGACAAGGCTACTGCAAAGGAGGGGTGGGACACATTGTGCAAGAAGTATGAGAGCAAGGATCCTGCATTCCTCATGCTTTTGGAGGAAAAGATGATGGCGCTGAAAATGCAGGGTGGTGAAGGGATGGAGGCGTATCTGGACAGGGCCAAGGAGCTGGCGAAGCAGCTGAGAGCGGCTGGCAACCCTGTGGAAGAGACGCACTTCATCCTCCTCTTGCTGAGGGGACTCCCAACCAGCTACGACACGGTGCGAGAGACGCTGGAGTGCCAGCCAACTCTCGACCTCGACTTCATCTGCACACACCTCGTGCAGGTGGAATTGCGTCGCAATGCAGCAAAGCGCAATGGCGGCAGCAACAGTGAAGCAGCTTTCATGGCCATGGGCTCACGCAACCAGCAGCAGCAGCAGTCCGGGCAGCAGAGAGGCAAGAAGAAGGGCAAGTGCCACTATTGCCAGAAAGAGGGGCACTACAAGAAAGAGTGCTTCAAGTTCAAGAGGGACCAGAAGGAGCAGCAGCAGCAGCAGCAAAAGCAGCAATCTCCACAGCAATAGCAGCAGCAGTCACAACAACGCCAGCAGCAGCAGCAGTAGCAGAACCAGACTGGCGTGCGCCATTTTGGCAACATGAACGTTGCCAAGGAGGTGCGCGACCGCCTCTTCATGGCGAAGTCTGACATGTCGCAGAAGGAAAAGGCGGATCTGGCGTGGTACAAGGACTCGGGGTGTATCAAGAGTCTAATGCACCAATAGGAGTGGTTCACGCAGCTGCTCTCCATTCCCCCCCGTCCGATTGCTTTGGGTGATGATCGGGTGGTGTATGCTGAGGGGATTGGGATTGTGGAGATGTGGTTGGAGACCCCGCGTGGCATTGAAGTGGGAGTGTTCCATGGCGTGCTGTATGTGCCTGATGCTGCGTTCAACCTCCTCTCAGTGTCCTCTGTCACAAACACAGGACTGCGCGTCGTTTTTGACGATGATTACGGCTACATCCTCGACAAGGAAACAAGAGAGGAGTTGGCCAAGTCGGTGAAGGAGGGCGACATGTACCGCCTGCTGGGGGCGACCAAGATCCCGCGTGAGCAGAGTCTTGCAGCAGTGGTGCAGGCGACAGATGGCGAGATCTGGCATGCACGCTACGGCCACATCGGCATGCGCGCCTTACAGCAGCTTCAAGCAAAGCAGATGGTGCGTGACCTACCTACCATCTCTAACTTTGAGCAGCAGTTATGCATTGGCTGTTTGGAGGGGAAGCAGCACCGCGAGGCGTTCTCTGGAGCAGGGGAGCGTGCAAAAGGGGTGTTGGAGCTGGTCCACACGGACTTGTGCGGACCGATGCAGACCCAGAGCTTTGGAGGCTCTAGGTATTTTCTCACCTTCATTGATGATTTCAGCCGTTACACTACTGTGTACTTCCTTTCCTCCAAGGACCAGTGCTTTAACAGGTTTAAGAAGTTCAAGGCCATGATGGAGAACCAGACCGGCAACAAGATCAAGGCGCTGCGCAGCGATCGCGGTGGAGAATACCTAAGCAAGGAGTTCCAGGACTACCTCGCAGCAGCTGGCATCAAGGCGCAGCGTACCGCCCCGTACTCGCCGTAGCAGAACGGCGTAGCAGAACGCGCCAACCGTACCATTGTGGAGTCGGCGCGCTCCATGCTGCACGCGGCTCGGCTGACCTACGACTTCTGGGCTGAAGCTGTGAGCACTGCGGTCTACATCAAGAACCGTAGTCCAACTAAGGCGCTGGAGCAGATGACGCCGTACGAGGCGTGGTTCGGCAAGAAGCCGAGCGTGGGTCATCTTCGCGCGTTTGGCAGCTTGGCGCACATGCACGTGCCAAAGGAGAAGCGGCAAAAGTGGGACGCGAAGAGTGCGCAGATGCTGATGATTGGCTACGACGTGGCAAGCAAGGCGTATCGCCTCTACGAGAGGGATACAGGCCACGTCATCATCTCCAGGGATGTCGTCTTCAATGAGAGCAACGTCATCGGCACCAACATTGTGTGTGAAGAGGCAACAGAAACAGCAGCTGACGAGACAGTGGGAGCAGAAATTCTTCCTGACCCAGTTTCTCCCGATCCTTCCTCTACTGTGACAGTGGGAGAATCACTCTACTCTCCCATGTCTGATGCAGCAGANTCTCACCTTCATTGATGATTTCAGCCGTTACACTGCTGTGTACTTCCTTTCCTCCAAGGACCAGTGCTTTGACAGGTTCAAGGAGTTCAAGGCCATGATGGAGAACCAGACCGGCAAGAAGATCAAGGCGCTGCGCAGCGATCGCGGTGGAGAATACCTAAGCAAGGAGTTCCAGGACTACCTCGCAGCAGCTGGCATCAAGGCGCAGCGTACCGCGCCGTACTCGCCGTAGCAGAACGGCGTAGCAGAACGCGCCAACCGTACCATTGTGGAGTCGGCGCGCTCCATGCTGCACGCGGCTCGGCTGACCTACGACTTCTGGGCTGAAGCTGTGAGCACTGCGGTCTACATCAAGAACCGTAGTCCAACTAAGGCGCTGGAGCAGATGATGCCGTACGAGGCGTGGTTCGGCAAGAAGCCGAGCGTGGGTCATCTTCGCGCGTTTGGCAGCTTGGCGCACATGCACGTGCCAAAGGAGAAGCGGCAAAAGTGGGACGCGAAGAGTGCGCAGATGCTGATGATTGGCTAAGGCGTGGCAAGCAAGGCGTATCGCCTCTACGAGAGGGATACAGGCCACGTCATCATCTCCAGGGATGTCGTCTTCAACGAGAGCAACGTCATCGGCACCAACATTGTCTGTGAAGAGGCAGCAGAACCAGCAGCTGACGAGGCAGTGGGAGCAGAAATCCTTCCTGACCCAGTCTCTCCCGATCCTTCCTCTACTGAGACAGTGGGAGAATCACTGTACTCTCCCATGTCTGATACAGCAGATACAGCAGCCTCATCGGCAGAAGCAGAGGAGGGAGATGCAGCACCACCAGCAGCAGCAGTTGTGCCAGCAGCACAGCGCCAGCCGCCCGCTAACGCTCCAGCACCAGGTCGCAAGTACCCTCTCAGGGTGCGTTACAAGCCTGGTGAGCGCGGCCATTTCTGGATGTTGCAGAAACCAGAACAGATGAACGTCGCAGTTACAGCAGATTCAGATGAGCCAACGTCATACAAGGAGGCCATGGCTGCACCAGATGCAGCAGATTGGGCGCAAGCCGTGCAGCAGGAGATTCAATCGTAGCTTGACAATGGCACGTGGGAGCTGACTGAGCGTCCACCTGGACGCAAGGTGATCAAGTGCAAGTGGGTATTCAAGAAGAAGCGGGGAGCAGATGGCAATCTGGAAAAGTACAAGGCAAGGCTGGTCGCCAAGGGCTACTCGCAGCAGGAGGGCATTGACTACACAGAAACCTTTGCCCCTGTTGCAAAGTTTGCCTCTGTGCGTATGCTCCTCTCTTATGCAGCAGTTGAGGACTTTGAGGTTCACCACATGGATGTCAAGACGGCATTCTTGAATGGTGACTTGGAGGAGGAGATCTACATGGAGCAGCCGGAGGGGTTCGTCATGGATGGCCAGGAGCACCTGGTTTGCAAGCTGCAGAAGTCGCTGTACGGCCTCAAGCAAGCGTCGCGTGCTTGGAACCAGAAGTTGGATGCGGCGCTGCAGTGCATGGGGTTTGAGCGCAGCGAGTGTGACTANATGACATGCTCCTCCTTTCCAACAGCATGTCTGCACTGCAGGAGTTCAAGGAGGCCATGCAGGAGCGCTTCCAGATGTCTGATCTCGGGGAGGCGTCATACTTCCTCGGTATCCAGATCAAGCGTGACCGCAAATCACGCTCTCTCTCGCTGCAGCAGAGTCGCTACATCAAGGACATCCTACAGCGGTTCGGCATGGCAGAGGCCAAACCCATCGGCACGCCGCTAGAGACGCGGCAGTACCTCGTGAGCTTCAGTGGACAAGCAGATGCAGCTGAGCGGCAGAAGTACCAGAGCGCCGTCGGCAGTCTCATGTACCTGATGGTGGCAACCAGGCCGGACCTCGCACAGGCTGTGAGCGCTGTGAGCCAGCACATGGCTAACCCCGGCCCTGAGCACTAGAAGGCAGTGAAGCGGATCTTCCGCTACCTTGCTGGAACCGCCAACATCCGCATCACCTACAACGGCAACGACAACAGCATCATCGGCTACACAGACGCAGATTGGGCTTCAAACCCTGGGACTCGCAAATCCATCTCTGGACATGTGTTTCTCATGAATGGAGGTGCCATCAGGTTGTGCAGCAAGCGGCAGGTGGTCGTGGCCACCTCAAGCACAGAAGCTGAGTACGTCTCTCTCAGCTTTGGAGCCAAGGAAGCAGTTTGGCTTCAGCGTCTCATGGCGGAGATGAGTGCGAGTGCAGCAGTTCCTGTTCCTATGCGCGTCGACAACCAGAGCGCTATTGGACTCGCCAAGAATCCCGAGCACCATGCTCGCACCAAGCACATTGACATCGCCTATCACTTCATCAGGCACATGGTGCAGGAGGGTGCTATCAAGCTGGAGTTTACTCCAACCAGCAAGCAGGTCGCTGATTTTTGTACCAAGCCAGTGACCCGTGAGAAGCACCAGTTCTGCATGAAGGCATGTGGACTCAGCCCACTCTGACTGCGGCAAAGTGGGAGATTGTTGGAAAAGGAGCCATCCGGCTCAATTTCAGGTCCACAGGAGCAAGTTCCAGGAAACTTCCAGATGCCTGCTCCGATCGTCAATCCGTCTTCACCATTGCAAAGATCAGGTGGCAAATTATCTACGGTCCAAGTTTCAGGCCGATCCAACGGTCGGATTGGGGGATATCAATTTTCGAAGTTTTGGGGGTCATGGACCGTCGATGTCTGGGTGGCCATGGGTGATGGCTCCATGCCTTAGCCTGAGAAAAGAAAAAAAGCAAGAGGTCGAGGGTCAAGACCTGATGGGAGAAATATCCAAAAAGGTCCTTGGTCTAAGGATTGCCTTGTCAGAGTGTGCTGACTAGGATAAAGGTACCTCTCCTTACTTTTTAAAAAGGTGAGATCCTTTTGTGCTAGCCATAGACACATGGCGATTCTCCATGGGTTTGTGGGTGATGTGACCACTAGGAGTGTGCCATGAGAGCATTCTCTAGCTCTCTAGGTCGTGTGTGACTGGTCAGCCTGATTGTTAGGCTGATTTCCTCCCTTGTGTGAGATTGTGGACTCTAGTGTGTGAGCCTTAGCCTCCATGGCTAAGTGGTGTGGCTTGTGAGAGGGCTGACTTGCCCAAGCACTAGCTCTATATGTACTCCATCATTTTGAGTGATTCAACAACCATTCTTCAGCACAAGTGATGCCCTCCAATCACACATGCTCGCTGCTCCAAGGCTCCCTCTCTCCTCCATTTCCAACACTACATGGCTTCCTTGAACTCTTGCAGTGCAGACATGCTATTGGAAAGGAGAGGCATGTCATCCCCATAGACAATGATCATGAGGATCTCATGCTCATGCTGCTAGCGATACACACTATAGTCACACTCGCTGCGCTCAAACCCCATGCACTACAACGCTGCATCCAACTTTTGGTTCCAAGCACGCGACGCTTGCTTCAGGCCGTACAGCGACTTCTGCAGCTTGCAGACCAAGTGCTCTTGACCATCCATGACGAACCCCTCCGGCTGCTCCATGTAGATCTCCTCCTCCAAGTCACCATTCAAGAATGCCGTCTTGACATCCATGTGGTGAACCTCGAAGTCCTCAACTGCTGCATAAGAGAGGAGCGTGCACACAGAGGCAAACTTTGCAACAGGGGCAAAAGTTTCTGTGTAGTCGATGTCCTCCTGCTGCGAGTAGCCCTTGGCGACTAGCCTCCCCTTGTACTTTCCCAGGTTACCATCTGCTCCCCGCTTCTTCTTGAACACCCACTTGCACTTGATCACCTTACATCCTGGTGGACGCTCAGTCAGCTCCCACGTGCTGTTGTCTAGCTGCGACTGTATCTCCTGCTGCATGGCTTGCGCCCAATCTGCTGCATCTGGTGCAGCCATGGCCTCCTTGTATGATGTTGGCTCATCTGAATCTGCTGCAACTGCGACGTTCATCTGTTCTGGTTTCTGCAGCATCCAGAAATGGCCGCGCTCACCAGGCTTGTAACGCCCGCTAACGCTCCAGTACGAGGTCGCAGGTACCCTCGTACCTGCGACCTGGTACTGGAGCGTTAGTGGGCGGTTGGCGTGGTACTGCTGGCACAACTGCTGCCGCTGGTGGTGCTACATCTCCCTCCTCTGTTTCTGCCGATGAGGCTGCTGTATCTGCAACATCAGACATGGGAGAGTGATTCTCCCACTGTCATAGTAGAGGAAGGATCGGGAGAAACTGGGTCAAGAATAATTTCTACTCCCACTGTCTCGTCAGCTGCTGGTTTTGCTGCCTCTTCACACACAATGTTGGTGCCGATGACGTTACTCTCGTTGAAGACGACATCCTTGGAGATGATGATGTGGCCTGTATCCCCCTCGTAGAGGCGATACGCCTTGCTTGCCACGTCGTAGCCAATCATCAGCATCTGTGCACTCTTCGCATCCCACTTTTGCCGCTTGTCCTTTGGCACGTGCATGTGCGCCAAGTTGCCAAACGCGTGAAGATGACCTACGCTTAGCTTCTTGCCGAACCACGCCTCGTACGTCGTCATCTGCTCCAGCGCCTTAGTTGGACTGCGGTTCTTGATGTAGACCGCAGTGCTCACGGCTTCAGCACAGAAGTCGTAGGTCAGCCGGGCCGTGTGTAGTATAGAGCGCGCCGACTCTACAATGGTACGGTTGGCGCGTTCTGCTACCCCGTTCTGCTGCGGCGAGTATGGCGCGGTATGCTGCGCCTTGATGCCAGCTGCCGCGAGGTAGTCCTGGAACTCTTTGCTTAGGTATTCTCCACCGCGATCGCTGCGCAACGCCTTGATCTTCTTGCCAGTCTGGTTCTCCACCATGGCCTTGAACTCCTTGAACCTGTCAAAGCACTGGTCCTTGGAGGAAAGGAAGTACACAGCATTGTAACGGCTGAAATCATCAATGAAGGTGAGAAAATACCTAGAGCCTCTAAAGCTCTGGGTCTGCATCGGTCCGCACAAGTCCGTGTGGACCAGCTCCAACACCTCTTTTGCA
>SZWC01002265.1:157990-180493 GCA_023375785.1 Penium margaritaceum
AGGATCTCACCTCACCTAAAAAGTAAGGAGGGATACCTTTATCCTAGTCAGCACACTCTGACAAGGCAATCCTAAGACCAAGGACCTTTTTGGATATTTCTCCCATCAGGTCTTGACCCTGGACCTCTTGCCTTTTTCTTTTCTCAGGCTAAGGCATGGAGCCATCACCCATGCCTACCTAGACATCGACGGTCCATGACCACCGAAACTTCGAAAATTCATATCTCCCAATCCGACCGTTGGATCGGCCTCAAACTTGGACCGTGACATTTTGCCACCTAATCTTTCAAATGGTGAAGTCCGATCGTCGATCGGAGCAGGCATCTGGTACGTTCCTGGAACTTACTCCTGTGGACCTGAAACTCGGCCAGATGGCTCTTTTCCCAACACCTGCCTCTGCTGCCCCAGCGTGCCCTTAGGCGCTCTTCGTCTGCAGAACGTAGAGCCCATCCGTTCGTGGCACCTTGGCGACAAGGTCTGACGCAGCGTAGGTAATCGTCACGTCCTCATTCTTGAGGATGACGACTTCCTTCTGTGTGAACACCACTGTCATCGCGTGATCCGTAATTCGCGAGACAGAGAGGAGGTTTGCGGCAAAAGTTGGCATGTAGACGACGTTCTGCAGCCGCAACTCCTTGTCGGCTCCGTTGAGCCGCGTGTGCATGACCTTCTCTCCCTCACCAGCCGCATGCTCGATGCCACCGTTGGTGCACCGGAACTTGGCCGTGGATGGTGTGAGGGACGAGAAGCTACATGCCTCGCGAGAGGTATGGTAGTCCGTACCACTGTCGTGCCCATATGCTCCCGGCCGCAGTAGCGCAGAGCCCTTGGGAGGGGCCTTGCTCTCGGCCATCATGCTCGTGGACATCAAGTCCACCTTCTTACTCACGTTGCTACTCCCACCACCGCCTCCTTCCTTCTTTGGTGCACGACACTCCCGCGCTCAATGCCCGGCCTTGCCACAATTGTGGCACTTGGCCTTCTTCTTGCCGCTCTCCCCGCCGCCACTACCTCTACTGTTGCCATAAGAGGAGGTGCCTCCCGAGCCACTCGCATATGCGGCGTTGTTGATGACGCCGTTGTTGCGCCGCATGGCCTCGTTCCGGACAAACTCGGAGACACGAGGATACGTGAACTCCGACTCCTCCCAACCACCCAAGGTGGTGATCATGGGGCTCCAGCTTGGCGACAAGGCCATGAGGAGAATCATGGCCTGCATCTGTTGGTCGAGCTGCCAGGACATCGCGCGGGCTTCTTGAAGCAGTCCTTCGAACTGCTGGAGGAAGTCCGAGATGGACCCCCCCTCGCCCACCCGCAGCCCGATGAGGCGCTGCAGAATGAAGAGTCAATTGGCGAGCGAAGTTGACTGGTACACGTTCGTCAGCTTGGTGTAAGCCTCAGCTGCCGTCGTGCACCCCTCGATGTGGGAGATTAGGGAGGGTCTTATGGACGTGACGAGGAGTGCGAGAGCGATGTCCTTCCGCTCTTGCCACCCTGCGTATTCCGCGCTTGCCTCGTCCTCCGGTGCTACCTCCGTCCCTTTCAGCATGTTGAGATACCCGCGTACGCGCATCACCACCTCAAACTACCATTTCCACGTGCCGAAGGCTTTGCCATCAAAGCGTGCGATGGCGTTGGCCGCACCCAACTCGACGGGCCGTGAGGTGACTGGAACGATCTCTTGACTCACCGGCATGATTGCGGTGTGGTCAAGGATGCTCACTTAGTCTCTGCTATTCTGCTTTGTTGAGGCCGATATAGGCTGATGAAGCTGATGACTGCTACAGATTTTCAACGTGCAGTCCGTTGCATACCCCTCCAACCGATGGTCTCTTAGCTATTGTGGAGCAAGTGCTCCCACAGACACGAGGTCATACCCACAAGGACAGAGTGTAACCCGCTTAGGACTCGAGGGTCATACCAACAATGGCAGAGCGTATCCTCGTTCCTTGTCCGTGGAGAACAAAAGTGGACCACGGGTCCAACCCGTGTCTGGTCTCTCACAATGCGTACCTTGGTCCAAGTGGACCGACAATGAAGCAGATGGAGCAGTGGTGTCTTGTCTGCTGCAGAGGTACCTGTCACGTGAACTGAGCGGTGGTACAAAGAACTAAGTTTCCCGATCAGTGTGGGCCCATAACCCTTTGTCACTCCGCACTTGACCACGGTCTAGAGTAAACGGCGCCGACAGGCAAACCGCCGACCGCCCTTGGTATTTCAACCAAGATAGAAATCACCCACGGAGTGGTGTTTCCACACTGAAAGGTTCACTTAGCTTGTCCCAACCGTGGCCGGAGAGTGTTCCAAACTCTCACCCAACTGGCAATGCTACACACCAAAGTGTGCACTTGCACTTGTTCTTTACACTCTTTCTTGGTGGCCAACAAGGGATTAGTTTTCTCCCAAGTCTCAAGAGTAAGAGATGATGATTGCAATCACATGCAAATGACAGGCCTTATATAGTCTCTGGTCAGTGCTCCCAGTGGCTCCTTGGAGGGACCTCCCCCCCCAAGGCTACCCTAGACAGTGTCATCAGTTTTGATGATATGGCACCCTCTGTGACTGCCAGGTGGCGCTTGATCCACCTTGGACCTTAGAGGCTTCTAGGAAGCTTCCTTGGCCCTTTTTAGTCACAAAGAAAATTTGGTCCTGGGAGGATTCGACCCCGGACCTCTCGCTTGCGAGACGGCACCTTCACCCACTAGGCTTTAGGAAGTTGTCCTAAGGAGCATGCACCAGGTACACTACCAAGAGTAGACCAAGGGGACTTACTCCACAAAGATGAGTAGTGCATGCCTTGTCTCTCTTAGCCTCTCTTGCATGTCGTTGGGGGACTTGCGCTACAAGCGGAGTGCATACCCAGTCTAAATCTTCCGCTGATTGGACCAGGGGCATACACAGAACATAACACCTTCCTCGCCTTGCGCATGGACAAGGTTGTCGTTGGCACACCTAAAGTGACATTCAGTGTCCCCAATGGAGACGACCCCATCCTTCTCCCTTGAACAGTGGTCGTTCGTGCTGGAGTCGAGCCCGTAGGCTCCACGCTTGAGGAATGCCGCTCACTTGGTTGTCGGGATGTTTCCAGCAATCATGTCTATCTATTTCTGGTTCCAAGCATGCGATGCTTGCTTGAGGCCGTACAGCGACTTCTGCAGCTTGCAAACCAGGTGCTCTTGGCCATCCATGACGAACCTCTTTGGCTGCTCCATGTAAATATCCTCCTCCAAGTCACCATTCAATAATGTCGTCTTGATATCCATGTGGTGAATCTCGAAGTCCTCAGCTGCTGGATAAGAAAGTAACATACGCACGACGGCAAACTTTGCAACAAGAGCAAAGGTTTGCGTGTAGTCGATGCCTTCCTACTGCGAGTAGCCCTTGGCAACCAACCTTGCCTTGTACTTTTCCAGGTTGCCATCTGCTCCTCGCTTCTTCTTGAACACCCACTTGCACTTGATCACCTTACATCCAGGTGGACGCTCAGTCACCTCCCACGTACCATTGTTGAGCTGTGACTATATCTCATGCAGCACAGCTTATGCTCAATATGCTGCATCTGGTGTAGCCATGGCCTCCTTGTATGACGTTGGCTCATCAGAGTCTGCTGCCACTGCGACGTTCATCTAGTCTGGTTTTTGGAGCATCTGGAAATGCCCATGCTCACGAGGCTTGTAGCACACCGTAAGAGGGTACCTTCGACCAGGTACTGGAGCTTTAGTAGGTGGCTTGTACGGTGCTGCTGGCACAACTGCTCCTGTTGATGGTGGTACATCTTTTTCCTCTGTTTTTGTCGATGAGGCCGCTATATCTACTGCATCAGACATGGGAGAATAGACTAGTTCTCCCATTGTCATAATGGAGGACAAATCAGGAGAGACTGGGTCAAGAAGGATATCTGCTCCCACTGCCTCGTCAGCTGCAGCTTCTGCTGCCTCCTCAAAGACAATATTGGTACCGATGAAGTTGCTCTCGTTAAAGATGACATCCTTGAAGATGATGACGTGGCCTATATCCCTTTCGTAGATGCAATATGCCTTGCTTGCCACGTCGTAGCCAATCATCAGCATCTGTGCTATCTTCACATCCCACTTTTGTCATTTCTCCTTTGGTACGTGCATGTGTACCAAGCTGCTAAATGTGCAAAGAGGACCCACACTTGGCTTCTTGCCGAACCACGCCTCGTACGTCATCTGCTTCAGGGCCTTGGTTGGACTACGGTTCTTGATATACACCGCAATGCTCACTGCTTCGGCCAAAAAGTCAAAAGTCAGCCGAGCCGCATGTAGCATGGAGCACGTCGACTCAACGATGGTGCGGTTGGCGCGTTCTGCTACGTCTAACTGCTGCAGCGAGTATGGCACGGTGCACTGTACTTTGATGCCTACTGCTGCGACGTAGTCCTAAAACTCCTTTCTCTGATACTCTCCACTGCGGTCGTTGATTTTCTTGCCACTTTGGTTCTCCACCATGGCCTTGAACTCCTTGAACCTGTCAAAGCACTTGTCCTTGGAGGAAAGGAAGTACACAGCAGTATAACGGCTGAAATCATCAATGAAGGTGAGAAAATACCTAGAGCCTCCAAAGCTCTGGGTCTGCAGCGAGCCACACAAGTCTGTGTGGACCAGCTCCAGTACCTTTTTTGTGCGCTTCCCTACTCCAGAGAACACCTCACGATGCTACTTCCCCTGCAAACAGCCGATGTATAACTACTACTCAAAGTTAGAGATGGTGGGCAACTCACGCACCATCTGCTTTCTTTGAAGTTGCTGCAAGGCGTGCATGCTGATGAAGCCGTAGCGCGCATGCCAAATTTTGCCATGTGTGGCCTGTACCACTAATGCTAGACTTTGCTAGCGCGGGATCTTGGTTGCCTCCAACAGGCGGTACATGTCGCCTTCCTAAAGCGACTAGGCTTACTCCTCTCCTGTTTCCTTGTCAAGGATATAGCCATAGTCGTCGTCAAAGACAACGCGCAGTCCTGTGTTCATGAGGGAGGATACTGAGAGAAGGTTGAACGCAGTATCAGGCACATACAGCACGGTGAACAACACTCTCACTTCAATGCCACGCGGGGTCTCCAACCACATCTCCACAATCCCAATCCCCTCAGCATGGACCACCCGGTCATCATCTAAGGGAATCGGTCGGGAGGTGATGGAGAGCAGCTGCGTAAACCCCTCCTTGTGGTGCATCAGACTCTTGGTACACTGTGAGTCCTTGTACCATGCCAGATCTGCCTTTTCCTCCTGCCACATGTCAAAATTCGCCATGAAAAGGCGGTCGTGCACCTCCTTGGCGACGTTCATGTTGCCAAAATTATACACGCCGGTCTAGTTCTGCTACTGCTGCTACTTTTGATGTTGTTGTGAATGCTAGTGCTGTTGCTGTAGAGATTCCTGCTTTTGCTGCTGCTGTTGCTGTTCCTTCAGGTCCCTCTTGAACTTGAAATACTCTTTCTTATAGTGCCCCTCTTTCTGGCAATAGTGACACTTGCCCTTCTTCTTGCCTCTCTACTGCCCAGACTGCTGCTGCTGGTTGCGTGAGTCCATGGCCATGAAAGTTGCTTCACTGCTGCTGCTGCTGCGATTGCGCTTTGCGGTATTGCGACGTAGCTCTACCTGCACGAGGTGCGTGCAGATGAAGTCCAGGTCAAGAGTTGCCTGGCACTCCAACGTCTCTCACGCCGTGTCATAGCTCTTTGGGAGTCCCCCCAGCAAGAGGATGAAGCGCGTGTCTTCCACAGGATTGCCAACCGCTTTCAGCTGCTTCGCCAGTTCCTTTGCCCTGTCCAAGTACGCCTCCATCCTTTCGCTACCGTACATTTTCAATGCCATCATCTTCTCCTAAAAATCATGAAGAATGCAGGATCCTTGTTCTCATACTTTTTGCACAACGTGTCCCACCCCTCTTTTGCAGTAGCCTTGTCAGTCACGAATTGAAGATGCGGGTTGAAAATGGTGTTGACAAGCCACCTGTAAGCCTGCCTGTCCTTCTTCCACTCCTCATATGCCGTCGCTGCAGTTGTAGATGGACTTGGATCTGCTGCACCTTTCTGTGGCCTCTACTACGCCACGACCTCTGCTGCGTTGATGTTTTTTGCCTGTGGAGGCGGAACGCGCTCGTCGCCGCTCACCAACTCCCACAAGCCACTCTCCTCCAAAAAGAGGCAAGTACGGAACTTCCAAAACGTGAAGTTGGTACGTTCTTCCAGCCTCTCCAAGGGTCGTCTGTTATTACCACGCTTGTCCTTGAGTGGCGGCGCTACTCCTACTTCTGTTGGCGCTACTCCTAATTCTGCTGCTGTTCCTGCTGCTGTTTCTGCCATAAATCTGTCTGACAGAAAATGGACAATAGAGGCCAGCAGACTAGGATCCTTGCTAGAGGCGAACAGACTAGGATCCTCTATGGTCCATCATCTGTCAGACAGATTTCTGGCAGAAGTAACAGCAAAAACAGGCGTAGTGCCGCTTCTCAAGGGCAGCAATGAGCATCACCAAAGGTCAAAATAGCAGCAATACACGTGGTAAGAGCAGTCTAGCCCTTGGAGAGGCTGGAAGGACACGCCAACTTCACGTTTTGGAAGATGCGTACCCGCCTCCTTTTGGAGGAGAGAGGCTTGTAGGAGGCGGTAAGTGGCCACGAGCGCGCTCTGCCTCCAGAGGCAAAAGGCATGACCAAAGCGGAGGTTGTGGCGGGGAAGATGCCACAAAAAAAGGTGCAGCAGATGCAAGTTCATTTACAACTGCAGCAGCCACATATGAGGAGTAGAAGAAGAAGGACAGGCAAGCCTATAGGCTGCTTGTCAACACCATCTCCAACCCGCATCTTCAGTACATGAATGACAAGGGTATTGCAAAAGAGGGATGGGACACGTGTAAGAAGTATGAGCGCAAGGATCATGCATTCCTCATGCTTTTCGAGAAGAAGATGATGGCGTTGTAAATGCACGGTAGCAAAGGGATGTAGTCGTACTTGGACAAGGCAAAAGAGCTGGTGAAACAGCTGAAAGCGACCGGCAACCCTGTTGAAGACATGCGCTTTGTCCTCCTCTTTCTCAGGGGACTCCCAACGTGCTATGATACGGTGCAAGTGACGATGGAGTGCCAGTCGGCTCTCGACCAAGACTTCATCTGCGCGCACGTGGTCCCGGTAGAACTGCGTTGTAATGCAATAAAACACAATGATGACACCAACAGCAATGAAGCAGCTTTCATGGCAATGACTTCACGGAACCAGCAGTAACAGTAGTCCGGGCAAGAGAGAGGCAAGAAGAAGGGCAAGTGCCACTATTGCCACAAGAGGGACACTACAAGAAAGAATGCTTCAAGTTTAAAAGGGACCAGAAAAAGTTGCATCTGTAGCAGCAAAACCAGCAATCTCCACAGCAACAGCAGCAGCAGTCACAGCAACGTCAAGAGCAGTGGTTGCAGCAAACCAGACTGGCGTGTGCCATTTTGGCAACATGAACGTGGCCAAGGATGTGCGCAACTGCCTCTTCAGGTAAAGTTTGACATGTCGCAGATAGAAAAGGTGGATCTGGCGTGGTACAAGGACTTAGGGTGTACCAACAGTCTGACGCACCATAAGGAGTGGTTTACACAGCTGCTCACCATTCCCTCCAATCCGATTGCTTTGGGTGATGATTAGGTGGTGTATGCAGAGGGGATTGGGATTGTGGAGATGTGGTTGGAGTGTTGGGAAAGGAGCCATCCGGCTTAGTTTCAGGTCCACTGGAGTAAGTTCCAGGAAAGTACCAGAGGCCTGCTCCCATTGTCAATCAGACTTCATCATTGAAAAGATCAGGTAGCAAAATGTCTACTATCCAAGTTTGAGGCTGATCCAACGGTCGGATTGGGAGATATGAATTTTCGTAGTTTCCGGGGTCATCGACCGTCAATATCCGGGTGACCATGGGCGATGGCTCCATGCCTTAGCCTGAGAAAAGAAAAAGGCAAGAGGTCCAGGATCAACACCTGATAGGAGAAATATCCAAAAGGTCCTTGGTCTTAGGATTGCCTTGTCAGAGTGTGCTGACTAGGATAAAGGTACCTCTCCTTACTTTTTAGGTGAGGTGAGATCCTTGTGTGCTAGCCATGGACGCATGGCGATTCTCCATGGATTTGTGAGTTATGTGTGTTGGGAAAGGAGCCATCTGGCTCAGTTTCAGGTCCACAGGAGCAAGTTCCAGGAAAGTACCAGATGCCTGCTCCGATCGCCGATCCGACTTCACCATTGAAATGTCAGGTGGAAAAATGTCTACGGTCCAAGTTTGAGGCCAATCCAACGGGCAGATTGGGAGATATGAATTTTCGAAGTTTCGGGGGTCATNAACACCTGATAGGAGAAATATCCAAAAGGTCCTTGGTCTTAGGATTGCCTTGTCAGAGTGTGCTGACTAGGATAAAGGTACCTCTCCTTACTTTTTAGGTGAGGTGAGATCCTTGTGTGCTAGCCATGGACGCATGGCGATTCTCCATGGATTTGTGAGTTATGTGTGTTGGGAAAGGAGCCATCTGGCTCAGTTTCAGGTCCACAGGAGCAAGTTCCAGGAAAGTACCAGATGCCTGCTCCGATCGCCAATCGGACTTCACCATTTGAAAGATCAGGTGGCAAAATGTCTACGGTACAAGTTTAAGGCCGATCCAACGGTCGGATTGGGACATATGAATTTTCGAAGTTTCGGAGGTCATGGACCGTCGATGTCTGGATGGGCATGGGTGATGGCTCCATGCCTTAGCCTGAGAAAAGCAAAAGGCAAGAGGTCTAGGGCCAAGACCTGATGGGAGAAATATCCAAAAAGGTCCTTGGTCTTAGGATTGCCTTGTCATAGCGTGCTGACTAGGATAAAGGTACCTCTCCTTACTTTTTAGGTGAGGTGAGATCCTTGTGTGCTAGCCATGGACACATGGCGATTCTCCATGGGTTTGTGGATTATGTGACCACTAGGAGTGTGCCATGAGAGCATTCTCTAGCTCTCTAGGTCGTGTGTGAGTGGTCAGCCTGATTGCTAGGCTGATTTCCTCCCTTGTGTGAGATTATGGACTCTAGTGTGTGAGCCTTAGCCTCCATGGCTAAGTGGTGTGGCTTGTGAGAGGGCTGACTTGCCCAAGCTCTAGCTCTATATGTACTCCATCATTTTGAATGATTGAACAACCATTCTTCAGCACAAGTGATGCCCTTCCAATCACACATGCTCGCTGCTCCAAGGCTCCCTCTCTCCTCAAGTTCCAACATTTCGTATCAGAGCCAAGTTCTGCCACTTTCAGCCAGTACAGGCCGTCACTTTGAGAGTGACGGATTGGGGTAAAACCTTCACCAGATTTGACAATAGACCACTGGATCTTCTAGTGCAAGAGACAAGCTTTCCAATGAGCCCAAGATCGCAAAGATCCAACGGTCGGATCGAGAGTTATGCTCAAAACGAGATCGGCCAGGGCTACACTCTTCTCTATGAGTAAGAGTGTCGCCTTGTGATGACCATAACTCTCTCGTTTCTTTGTCAGATTTAAAAAGTGGCACATGCGAATTGTAGTATTTTTCTTAAGCTTTCCATTGGTGCAAAATGTTTGCAATCCATCGATTCGTTTAAGAGAAACGCCGTTTACAAGTTGGCTGGTCTGAGTTGGAGTAGGAGCAGAAGCATACCCTGTTTTCAAGAGGGCACATCTTTCCAAATCCCCTGTTGATGATCCTGTTTTATGGGTCGATCTGAAAGGTTTTGAGCTGAATTTTCCAGTGGCGGGCTGAGTTTTTCAAATTTCCCAGTCTGCTGGCATATACTGTCCATTTTTTATCAGACAGATTTCTGGTAGAAGCAGCAATAGAAGCAGGGGTAGCGCCGCCATCCAAGGGCAGCGTTGAGCATCATCAAGGCTCAAAATGGCAGCAGCTGGTGTTGTAACAGCAGCCCAGCCCTTGGAGAGGCTGGAGGGACGCGCCAACTTCACGTTTTGGAAGATCCGTACTCGCCTCCTTTTGGAGGAGAGGGGCTTGTGGGAGGTGGTGAGCGGCGACGAGCCGGCTCCAGTTCCACAAGCAAAAGGCACACTGCAACGCAGGTGGTGGCGGGGAAGATGCCGCAAAAGGATGCAGTTGATCCAGTTGTACCAGCGGCGTATGAGTGGAAGAAGAAGGACAGGCAGGCCTACAGGTTCCTTGTCAACACCATCTCCAACCCGCATCTTCAGTACGTGAGTGACAAGGTTACTGCAAAGGAGGGGTGGGACACGTTGTGCAAGAAGTATGAGAGTAAGGATCTTGGATTCCTCATGCTTTTGGAGGAAAAGATGATGGTACTGAAAATGCAGGATGGTGAAGGGATGGAGGCGTATCTGGACAGGGCAAAGGAGCTGGCGAAACAGTTGAGAGCGGCTGGCAATCCTGTGGAAGAGACGCGCTTCATTCTCCTCTTCCTCAGGGGACTCCCAGCCAGCTACGACACGGTGTGAGAGACGTTGGAGTGCCAGCCGACTCTCGACCTCGACTTCATCTGCACCCACTTGGTGCAGGTGGAACTACGTCGCAATGCAGCAAAGCGCAATGGCGGCAGCAGCAGTAGTGAAGTAGCTTTCATGTGCATGGGCTCACGCAACCAGCACAGCAGCAGTGCGGGCAGCAGAGAGGCAAGAAGGGCAAGTGCCACTATTGCCAGAAAGAGGGTCACTACAAGAAAGAGTGCTTCAAGTTTAAGAGGGACCAGAAGCAGTAGCAGCAGCAGCAGCAGCAAAAGCAGCAATCTCCACAGCAACAGCAGCAGCAATCACAGCAACGGCAACAGCAACAGCAGCAGCAGCAGAACCAGACTAGCGTGTACCATTTTGGCAACATAAACGTCGCCAAGGAGGTGCGCGACCGCCTCTTCATGGCGAAGTCTGACATGTCGCAGAAGGAAAAGGCGGATGTGGCGTGGTACAAGGACTCGGGGTGTACCAAGAGTCTGACGCACCACAAGGAGTGGTTCACACAGCTGCTCTCCATTCCTCCTCGGCAGATTGCTTTGGATGATGATCGGGTGGTGTATGCTGAGGGGATTGGGATTGTGGAGATGTGGTTGGAGACCCCGCGTAGCATTGAAGTGGGAGTTTTCNCGTTCAACCTTCTCTTAGTGTCCTCTCTCACCCACACAGGACTGCGCGTTGTCTTCGATGATGACTATGGCTACATCCTCAACAAGGAAACAGGAGAGGAGTTGGCCAAGTCGGTGAAGGAGGGCGACATGTACCGCCTGCTGGGGGCGACCAAGATCCCGCGTGAGTAGAGTCTTGCAGCAGTGGTGCAGGCGATAGATGGCAAGATCTGGCATGCGCGCTACGGGCACATTGGCATGCGCACCTTGCAGCAGATTCAAGCAAAGCAGATGGTGCGTGACCTGCCTACCATCTCTAACTTTGAGCAGCAGTTATGCATCGGATGTTTTGAGGGGAAGCAACACCGCGAGGCGTTCTCTGGAGCAGGGGAGTGTACGAAAGAGGTGTTGTAGCTGGTCCACACGGACTTGTGCGGACCGATGCAGACCCAGGGCTTTGGAGGCTCTAGGTATTTTCTCACCTTCATTGATGATTTCAGCCGTTACACTGCTGTGTACTTCCTTTCCTCCAAGGACCAGTGCTTTGACAGGTTCAAGGAGTTCAAGGCCATGGTGGAGAACCAATCTGGCAAGAAGATCAAGGTGCTGCGCAGCGACCGCGGTGGAGAGTACCTAAACAAGGAATTCCAGGACTACCTTGCAGCAGCTGGCATCAAAGGGCANTGTATGTGCCTGATGCTGCGTTCAACCTTCTCTCAGTGTCCTCTCTCACCAACACAGGACTGCGCGTTGTCTTTGATGATGACTATGGCTACATCCTCAACAAGGAAACAGGAGAGGAGTTGGCCAAGTCGGTGAAAGAGGGCGACATGTACCGCCTGCTCGGAGCGACGAAGATCCCGCGTGAGCAGAGTCTTGCAGCAGTGGTGCAGGCGACAGATGGTGAGATCTGGCATGCGCGCTACGGCCACATCGGCATGCGCGCCTTGCAGCAGCTTCAAGCAAAGCAGATGGTGCGTGACCTGCCTACCATCTCTAACTTTGAGCAGTAGTTATGCATCGGATGTTTGGAGGGGAAGCAACACCGCGAGNGCTTTGGAGGCTCTAGGTATTTTCTCACCTTCATTGATGATTTCAGCCGTTACACTGCTGTGTACTTCCTTTCCTCCAAGGACCAGTGCTTTGACAGGTTCAAGGAGTTCAAGGCCATGGTGGAGAACCAATCTGGCAAGAAGATCAAGGTGCTGCGCAGCGACCGCGGTGGAGAGTACCTAAACAAGGAATTCCAGGACTACCTTGCAGCAGCTGGCATCAAAGGGCATCGTACCGCGCCGTAGTCGCCGCAGCAGAACGGTGTAGCAGAACACGCCAACAGTACCATTGTGGAAACGGCGTGCTCCATGCTACACGCGGCTCGACTGACCTACGTTTTCTGGACTGAAGCCGTGAGCAGTGCAGTTTACATCAAGAACCGCAGTCCAACTAAGGCGCTAGAGCAGATGACCCTGTACGAGGCGTGGTTAGGCAAGAAACCGAGCGTGGGTCACCTCCGAGCATTTGGGAGCCTGGTGTACATGCAGGTGCCCAAGGAGAAGCGACAGATATGGGACGCAAAGAGTGCGCAGATGCTGATGATTGGCTATGATGTGGCAAGCAAGGCGTATCGCCTCTACGAGAGGGATACACGCCACGTCATCATCTCCAGGGATGTCGTCTTCAATGAGAGTAACGTCATCGGCACCAACATCGTGTGTGAAGAAGCAGCAGGATCAGCAGCTGACGAGACAGTGGGAGCAGAAATTCTTCCTGTCCCAGTTTCTCCTGATCCTTCCTCTACTGTGACAGTGAGAGAATCACTCTACTCTCCCATGTCTCATGCAGCAGATACAACAGCTTCATCGGCAGAAGCAGAGGAGGGAGATGTAGCACCACCAGTAGAAGCAGTTGTACCAGCCGCACCGCGTCAGCCGCCTGCTAACGCTCCAGCACCAAGTTGGAGGTACCTTCTCACGGTGCGTTAGAAGCCTGGTGAGCGCAGCCATTTCTGGATGTTACAGAAACCAGAACAGATGAACGTCGCAGTTGCAGCAGATTCAAATGAGCCAACGTCATATAAGGAGGCCATGGCTGCACCGGATGCAGCAGATTGGGCGCAAGCCGCGCAGTAGAAGATACAGTCGTAACTGGACAACGTCACGTGGGAGCTAACGGAGCATCCACCTGGACGTAAGGTGATCAAGTGCAAGTGGGTATTCAAGAAGAAGCGGGGAGCACATGGTAACCTTGAAAAGTACAAGGCGAGGCTGGTCGCCAAGGGCTACTCGCAGCAAGAGGGCATCGACTACACACAAACTTTTGCCCCTGTTGCAAAGTTTGCATCTGTGCGCACGCTCCTCTCTTATGCAGCAGTTCAAGACCTCGAGGTTCACCACATGGATGTCAAGACGGCATTCTTGAATGGTGACTTGAAGGAGGAGATCTACATGGAGCAGTCGGAGGGGTTCGACATGGATGGCCAGGAGCACCTGGTTTGCAAGCTGCAGAAGTCGCTGTATGGCCTCAAGCAAGCGTTGCGTGCTTGGAACCAGAAGTTGGATGCGGCGTTGCAGTGCATGGGGTTTGAGCGTAGGAAGTGTGACTACAGCGTGTATCGCTGGCAGTATGAGCATGAGATCCTTATCATCATTGTCGATGTGGATGACATGCTCCTCCTTTCCAATAGCATGTCTGCACTACAGGAGTTCAAGGAAGCCTTGCAGGAGCGCTTCCAGATAACTGATCTCGGGCAGGCATCAAACTTCCTCGGTATCCAGATCAGGCGTGACCGCAAGTCACGCTCTCTCTCGCTGCAGCTGAGTCGCTATATTAAGGATATTTTGCAGTGGTTTGGCATGGCAGAGGCAAAACCCATCAGCACGCCGATGGAGACGCGTCAGTACCTCGTGAGCATTAATGGAGAAGCGAATACAGCTGAGCGACAGAAGTACCAGAGTGCCGTCGGCAGTCTCATGTACCTGATGGTGGCAACTAGGCCGGACCTCGCACAGGCTGTTAGCGCTGTGAGCCAGCACATGGCAAACGCCAGACCTGAGCACCAGAAGGCAGTGAAGCGGATCTTCCGCTACCTTGCTGGAACCATCAATATCAGCATCACCTACAACGGCAACAACAGCATCATAGGCTACACAGACGCAGATTGGGCTTCAAACCCTGAGGACCGTAAGTTCATCTCTGGATATATGTTCCTCATGAATGATGGAGCCATCAGCTCGTGCAGCAAGCGGCAGGTGGTCGTGGCCACCTCAAACATGGAAATTGGGTACGTCTCTCTCAGTTTTCGAGCCAAGGAAGCAGTTTGGCTTCAGCATCTTATGACAGAGATGAGTGGGAGTGCAGCAGTTCCAATTCCTGTGCGCATCGACAACCAGAGCGCAATTGGACTCGCCAAGAATCCTGAGCACCATGGACATACCAAGCACATTGATATCGCATATCATTTCATCAGGGACATGGTACAGGAGGGTGCTATCAAGCTGGAGTTTACTCCAACCAGCAAGCATGTCGCTGATTTCTGCACCAAGCCAGTGACCCGTGAGAAGCTTCAGTTGTACATGAAGGCATGTAGACTCAGCCCACTCTGTTTGCGGCATGCCTGCTTCGATTGTCAATCCGACTTCTACATTGGAAAGATCAGGTATTAAAATGTTTACGGTCCAATTTTGAGGCCGATTCAACGGTCGGATTGGGAGATATGAATTTTCGTAGTTTCCGGGATCATCGACCGTCGATATCCGGGTGACCATGGGCGATGGCTCCATGCCCATGGTCACCAGAATATCGACGGTCAATGACCCCGGAAACTACGAAAATTCATATCTCCCAATCCGACCGTTGGATTGGCCTCAACCTTGGACTGTAGACATTTTGCCACCTGATCTTTCCAGTGGTGAAGTCGGATTGACGATCGGAGCAGGCATCTGGTACTTTCCTGGAACTTGCTCCTGTGGACCTGAAACTGAGCCGGATGGCTCCTCTCACAACAGACTTGTGCTGAAGAATGGTTGATGAATCACTCAAAATGATGGAGTACATATAGAGCTAGAGCTTTGGCAAGTGAGTCCTTTCACAAGCCACACCACTTAGCTATGGAGGCTAAGGCTCACATTCTAGAGGCCATAATCTCACACAAAGGAGGATATCAGCCTAGCAATCAGGCTGACCGCTCACACCCGACCTAGAGAGCTAGAAAATTCTCTCATGGCACACTCGTAGTGGTCATATAACCCACAATCCCATGGAGAATCGCCATGTGTCCATGGCTAGCACATAAGGATCTCACCTCATCTAAAAAGTAAGGAGAAGTACCTTTTTCCTAGTCCGTATACTCTGACGAGGCAACCCAAAAATCAAGGACCTTTTTGCATATTTCTCCCATCAGGTCTTGACCCTAGACCTCTTGCCTTTTTTCTTTTCTCAGGCCAAGGCATGGGGCCATCGCCCATGATCACCCGGATATTCGCGGTCGATGACCTTGGAAACTTTGAAAATTCATATCTCCCAATGCGACTATTGGATCGGCCTGAAACTTGGACTCTAGATATTTTTCCATCTGATATTCTCAATGGTGAAGTCGGATTGACAATCCAAGTAGGCATCTGGTAGTTTCCTGGAACTTGCTCCTATGGACCTGAAATTGAGCCAGATGGCTCCTTTTCCAACAATGGCGACATCAACATGAGCGCCTTGCAGCCACTTCATACGAAACAGATGGTGCGTGACTTGCCCACTATCTCTAACTTTGACGAGTAGTTATGTATCGGCTATTTGAAGGGGAAGTAGCATCGAGAGGCATTATCGGGAATAGGGGAGCACGCGAAGGAAGTGTTGGAGCAGGTCAACACAAACGTCTGTGGCCTGATGCAGACCCAGAGCTTTGGAACCTCTAGGTATTTTCTCACATTCATTGATGATTTCAGCTATTACATTGCTGTGTACGTCATTTCCTCCAAGGGCCAGTACTTTGACAGGTTCAAAGAGTTCAAGGCCATGGTGGAGAACCAGACTGGTAAGAAAATCAAGGCGCTACGTAGCGACCGCGGTGGAGAGTACCAGAGCATGGAGTTCCACGACTACGTCGCAGTAGCATGCATCATGGCGCAGCGGACCGCGCCATAGTCACCGTAGCAGAACGGCGTAGTAGAACGCGCCAATCTCACCATTAATGAGTCGGCGCGTTCCATGCTCTACACGGCTAGGCTCACCTACAATGTTTTGGCCAAAGCTGTGAGCACTGAGGTGCACGTCAAGAACTGCCGTCCAACCAAGGTCCAGGAGCAGATGACACCGTACAAGGCATGATTTGGCAAGAATCCGAATGTGGATCATCTTCCCACGTTTGGTAGTGTGGCTGACATACAAGTGATGAAAGAGAAGCGGCAGAAATGGTATGAAGGAGCGCATACATGCTCGTGATTGGTGATGACTTGGCAAGCAAGGCATATCATCTATACAAGAGGGATACAAGCAACGTCATCATCTCCAAGGATGTTGTTTTCAACGAGAGTAGCATCATCGGTACCAATATTATCTGCAAAGAGACGACAGAACCAGCAGCTAATGAAGTAGTGGGAGTAGACATTCTCCCTGACCCCGTCTCTCCTGAACCTTCTTCTACTATGATAGTGCGATAACCACTCTATTCTCCCATGTCTGATGTAGCAGATACAACGGTCTCATCGGTAGAAGCGAAGGAAAAAGATGCACTACCATCAACATGAGCAGTTATGCCAGTAACATCGCGCTAGCCACTTTCTAACGCTCCACCAAATGGTCAAAGGTACCCGCTCAGGGAACGCTACAAGCCTGGTGAGCACGGGCATTTTTAGATGCTTGAAAAACCAAACCAAATGAACGTCGTAGTTACTGCAAACTCTGATGAGCCGACGTTGTACAAGGAGGCCATGGTTATTCCAGATGTAGCACATTGGGTACAAACTGTTAGCACGAGATACTGTCGTAGCTCGATAATGGTACGTGGGAGCTAACTCAGCATCCACTTGAACCCTAGCTAATGAAGTGCAAATGGGTATTCAAGAAAAAGAGGGGCGCAGATGGTAACCTCAAAAAGTACAAGGTGAGGCTAGTTGCAAAGGGATACTCGTAGCAAGAAGGCATCGACTACATAGAAACCTTTGTTTCTATTGCAATGTTTGCCTTTGTATGCACGTTTCTTACTTATGCAATAGCTGAGGACTTTGAGATTCACCACATGGATGTCAAGACGACATTGTTCAATAGTGACTTGGAGGAGGAAATCTACTCGGCAGGATTTGTCATGGATGGCTAGGAGCACCTGGTTTGCAAGCTACAAGAATTAGATGCGGCGCTGCAGTGGATGAGTTTTCAGCGTAGCGAGTGTGACCATAGCATCTATCGTTGGCAGCATGGTCATGAGGTACTCATCATCGTTCTGTACTTGGATGACATGCTCCTCCTTTACAACAGCATGTCTGCTCTGCACGACTTCAAGGAACCCATGTAGGATCGCTTCCAGATGTCTGATCTTGGGGAGGCATCATACTTCCTCGGTATCCAGATCACGCGTGACCGCAAATCACGCTCTCTCTCGCTATAGCAGAGCCGCTACATCAAAGATGTTTTGCAGCGGTTGGGGATGGAAGAGGCCAAATCCATCGCCACGTCACTGGAGACGCGGTAGTACCTTATGAGCTTTAATGGAGAAGCAGATGTAGCTAAGCGGGATAAGTACCACAGCACCATCTGCAGTCTCATGTACTTGATGGTGGCAACCAGGCCGGAACTCACACAGGCTGTGAGCGCTTTAAACCAGTACATGGCATATCCAGGACCTCAGTACCAGAAGGTAGTGAAACGGATCTTCTGCTATCTTGCTAGAACCAACACCTGCATACCTACAATGGCAACGAAAACAACATCATCAGCTACACCGATGGAGATTGGACTTCAGACCCCGAGGAGCACAAGTCCATCTTTGGACATGTGTTCCTCATGAATGGTGGGGTCATCAGCTGGATAGCAATCGGCTCGTGATCCTCGCCATCTCAAGCACGGAAACGGAATATGTCTCTCTCAGCTTCAAAGCCAAAGAAGCGGTTTGGATTCCGTGTCTCATGGCGGAAATGAGTGGGAGTGCAGTAGTTCCAGTTCTTGTGTGCGTTGACAACCAGAGTACAATCGTATTCGCCAAGAATCCCAAGCACCATGCACGCACCAAGCACATTGACATCGCATACAACTTCATCGGGCACATGATGCAGGAGAGTACTATGAAGCTGAAGTTTACTCGAACTACCAAGTAGGTCGTTGATTTCTATACCATGGTAGTGACCCGTGAGAAGCAATAGTTCTGCATGAAGGCATGTAGACTCAGCCCAATCTGACTAAGGCAAAGTGAGAGATTGTTAGGAAGGAGCCATATGGCATAGTTTCAGGTCCACAAGAGCAAGTTCCATGAAACTATTAGATGACTATTCCAATTTTCAATCCGAATTCCTCATTGCAAAATTCAGGTGGGAAAATGTGCACATTCCAAGTTTGAGGCCCATCCAACAGTCGGATTGGGAGATATGAAGTTTATAAGGACATCAACTCCTGATATCCACGTGACCATTGGCGATGGCTCCATGCCTTAGCCTGAGAAAAGAAAAAGGCAGGATGTCCGGGATCAAGACCTGATGGGAGAAATATCCAAAAAGGTCCTACATTCTTGGGTTGCCTTGTGAGAGTGTGCTGACTAGGAAAAAGGTATCTCTCGTGTTTTTAGGTGAGATGAGATCCTTGTGTACTATCTATGGACACATGGCGATTCTCCATGGGATTGTGGGTTATCTGACTACTAGGAGTATGCCATGAGAGTATTTTCTAGCTCTCTAGGTCTAATGTGAGCGGTGAGCCTGTTACTAGGCTGATTTCCTTCCTTGTGTGAGATTATGGACTCTAGTATGTGAGCCTTTGCCTCCATGGCTAAGTGGTGTGGCTTGTGAGAGGACTGACTTGCCCAAGCTCTAGCTCTAAATGTACTACATCGTTTTGAGAAACTCAACCACCATTCTTCAGCAGAAGTGATGGCCTTCCAGTCCCACATGCTTATTGTTTCAAGGCTCCCTCTCTCCTCCAGTTCCAATAACGGCAATGACAACAACATCATTGCCTATACAGATGCAGATTGGGTGACAATCTCATCTCTGGACCACAAGATCAAGACCACAAGCTCATCTGTGGACATGGATTCCTCATGAATGGTGGTGCCATCACCTGGTGCAGCAAGCGACAGGTGGTCGTGGCCACCTCAAGCATAGAAGCTCAGTAAATCTCTCTCACCTTCGGAGCTAAGGAAGGAGTTTGGCTTCAGCGTCTCATGGCAGAGATGAGTGAGAGTGGAGTAGTTCTAGTTCCTATGCGTGTCGTCAACTAGAGTACAATTGTACTCACCAAGAATCCTGAACACCATGCAAGCACCAAGCACATTGACATCACATATCACTTCATCACCCACTTGGTGCACAAGGGTGCTATCAAGCTAGAGTTTACTCCTACCGGCAAGCAGGTCGCTTGTTTCTCCACCAAGCTAGTGACCCGCAAGAAGCAGCAGTTCTACATGAAAACATGTGGACTCAGCCCACTCTGAGAGTAGCAAAGTGAAAGATTGTTGGAAAAGGGGCCATCCGGCGCACTTTCAGATCCACAGGAGCAAGTTCCACAAAACAACGAGATGCGTTTTCCGGGGTTATCGACCAGAAACTACAAAAATCCATATCATCCAATCCCATCGTTGGATCAGCCTAAAATTTGGACCGTACACAATTTGCCACCTGATCTTTCCAATGGTGTAGTGAGATTGATGATCGAGCACACATCTAGTAGTTTCCTGGAACTTGCTCCCGTGGACCTGAAACTAAGCCGCATGGCTGCTTTCCTAGTACAATGGTTGAAGAATCGCCATGTGTTCATGGCTAGTACACAAGGATCTCATCTCACTTTAAAATTAAGGAGAGATACCTTTTTCCTAGTATGCACTCTGACAAGGCAACGCAAGAATCTAGGACCTTTTTGGATATTTCTCCCATCAGGTCTTGACCCTGGACCTCTTGCCTTATCCTTTTTAGGCTAATACTTGGAGCCATCGCTCATGGTCACCCTAATACCGGCAGTCGATGACCCCAAAACCTCGAAAATTCATATCTCCCAATCTAATCGTTGGATCGGACCAAAATTTGGATCATACCCAACTTGCTACCTTATCTTTCAAATGAAGAGATAGATTAACCATCTAAGTAGGCATCTTGTAGCTTCCTGGAACTTGCTCATGTGCACCTGAAACTTAGTCGGGTGGCTCCTTCCCAAACAATTTCCCACTTTGCCGTTGTGAGGATGGACAGAGCATGTTGGAAATGGAAGAGAGAGGGAGCCTTGGAGCAGCGAGCATGTGTGATTGGAAGGGCATCACTTGTGCTGAAGAATGGTTGTTCAATCACTCAAAATGATGGAGTACATATAGAGCTAGTGCTTGGGCAAGTCAGCCCTCTCACAAGCCACACCACTTAGCCATGGAGGCTAAGGCTCACACACTAGTGTCCACAATCTCACACAAGGGAGGAAATCAGCCTAACAATCAGGCTGACCAGTCACACACGACCTAGAGAGCTAGAGAATGCTCTCATGGCACACTCCTAGTGGTCACATCACCCACAAACCCATGGAGAATCGCCATGTGTCNGTGCAGAAATCAGCGACCTGCCTGCTGGTTGGAGTAAACTCCAGCTTGATAGCACCCTCCTGCACCATGTGCCTGATGAAGTGATATGCGATGTCAATGTGCTTGGTGCGTGCATGGTGCTCAGGATTCTTGGCGAGTGCGATTGCGCTCTGGTTGTCGACGCGCACAGGAACTGGAACTGCTACACTCCCACTCATCTCCGCCATGAGACGCTGGAGCCAAACTGCTTCCTTGGCTCCAAAGCTGAGAGAGACGTACTCAGCTTCTGTGCTCGAGGTAGCCACGACCACCTGTCGCTTGCTGCACCAGCTGATGGCACCTCCATTCATGAGAAACACATGTCCAGAGATGGACTTGCGGGTCTCAGGATTTGAAGCCCAATCTGCATCTGTGTAGCCGATGATGCTATTGTCGTTGCCGTTGTAGGTGATGCCGACGTTGATGGTTCCAGCGAGGTAGCGGAAGATCCGCTTCACCGCCTTCTGGTACTCCGGTCCGGGATTAGCCATGTGCAGGCTCACAGTGCTCACAGCCTGTGCGAGATCCGGCCTGGTTGCCACCATCAGGTACATAAGACTGCCGACGGCGCTCTGGTACTTCTGCCGTTCAGCTGCATCCGCTTCCCCACTGAAGCTCACGAGGTACTGCCGCGTCTCCAGCGGCGTACCGATGGGTTTGGCCTCTGCCATGCCGAACCGACGCAGGACGTCCTTGATGTAGTGACTCTGCTGTAGCGAGAGAGAGCGTGATTTGCGGTCACGCATGATCTGGATGCCGAGGAAGGATGACGCCTCCCCGAGATCAGACATCTGGAAGAGCTCCTGCATTACCTCCTTGAACTCCTACAGTGCAGACATGCTGTTGGAAAGGAGGAGCATGTCATCCACATACACAATGATGATGAGGATCTCATGCTCATGCTGCCAGCGATACACGCTGTAGTCACACTCGCTACGCTCAAACCCCATGCACTGCAACGCCGCATCCAACTTCTGGTTTGAAGCACGCGACGCATGCTTGAGGCCATACAGCGACTTCTGCCGCTTGCAAACCAGGTGCTCTTGGCCATCCATGACGAACCCCTCCGGCTGCTCCATGTAGATCTCCTCCTCCAAGTCACCATTCAAGAATGCCGTCTTGACCTCCATGTGGTGAACTTCAAAATCCTCAGCTACTGCATAAGAGAGGAGCGTACGCACAGAGGCAAACTTTGCAACGGGGGCAAAAGTTTCTGTGTAGTCGATGCCCTCCTGCTGCGAGTAGCCCTTGGCGACCAGCCTCGCCTTGTACTTTTCCAGGTTACCATCTGCTCCCCGCTTCTTCTTGAACACCCACTTGCCCTTGATCACCTTACGCCCAGGTGGACGCTCAGTCAGCTCCCACGTGCCGTTGTCCAGCTGCGACTGTATCTCCTGCTGTACGGCTTGCGCCCAATCTGCTACATCCGGTGCAGCCATGGCCTCCTTGTATGACGTTGGCTCATCTGAATCTGCTACAACTGCGACATTCATCTGTTCTGGCTTTTGTAGCATCCGGAAATGGCCGCGCTCACCAGGCTTGTAACGCACCCTAAGAGGGTACCTGCGACCTGGTACTGGAGCGTTAGCGGGCGGCTAGCGCGGTGCTGCTGGCACAACTGCTGCTGCTGGTGGTGCTACATCTTCCTCCTCTGCTTCTGCCGGTGAGGCTGCTGTATCTGCTGCATCAGACATGGGAG
>SZWC01002265.1:181277-218140 GCA_023375785.1 Penium margaritaceum
CTGCAAGACTCTGCTCACGCGGGATCTTGGTTGCCCCCAGCAGGCGGTACATGTCACCTTCTTTCACCGACTTGGCCAACTCCTCTCCTGTTTCCTTGTCGAGGATATAGCCATAGTCATCGTCAAAGACGACTCGCAGTCCTGTGTTGGTGAGAGAGGACACTGAGAGAAGATTGAACGTAGCATTAGGTACGTACAGCACGCCATGGAACACTCCCACTTCAATGCCACGCGGGGTCTCCAACCACATCTCCACAATCCCAATCCCTTCAGCATACACCACCCGATCATCACCCAAAGCGATAAGACGGGGAGGGATGGACAGCAACTGCGTAAACCAGTCCTTGTGGTGCGTCACACTCTTGGTACACCCAGAGTCTTTGTACCACGCCAGATCCGCCTTCTCCTTCTGCGACATGTCAGACTTCGCCATGAAGAGGCGGTCGCACACCTCCTTGGCCACGTTCATGTTGCCAAAATGGCGCATGCCGGTCTGGTTCTGCTGCTGCTGCTGCTGCTGCTGGTGCTGCTGACGTTGCTGTGACTGCTGTTGTTGTTGTGGAGATTGCTGCTTTTGCTGCTGCTGCTGCTGCTCCTTCTGGTCCCTCTTGAACTTGAAACACTCTTTCTTGTAGTGCCCCTCTTTCTGGCAAAAATGGCACTTGCCCTTCTTCTTGCCTCTCTGCTGCCCGGACTGCTGCTGCTGCTGGTTGCGTGAGCCCATCGCCATGAAAGCTGCTTCACTGCTGCTGTTGCCGCCATTGCGTTTTGCGGCATTGCGATGCAGTTCCACCTGCACCAGGTGTGTGCAAATGAAGTCGAGGTCGAGAGTTGGCTGGCACTCCAGCGTCTCTCGCACCGTGTCGTAGCTGGTTGGGAGTCCCCTCAGCAAGAGGAGGATGAAGCGCGTCTCTTCCACAGGGTTGCCGGCCGCTCTCAGCTGCTTCGCCAGCTCCTTTGACCTGTCCATGTACGCCTCCATGCCTTCACCACCCTGTATTTTCAGCGCCATCATCTTTTCCTCCAAAAGCATGAGGAATGCAGGATCCTTGCTCTCATACTTCTTGCACAACGTGTCCCACCCCTCCTTTGCAGTAGCCTTGTCACTCACGTACTGAAGATGCGGGTTGGAGATGGTGTTGACAAGCAACCTGTAGGCCTGCCTGTCCTTCTTCTTCCACTCCTCATACGCCGCCACTGCAGTTGTATATGAACTTGCATCTGCTGCACCTTTCTGCGGCGTCTTCCCCGCCACCACCTTGCTGCGGTGATGCTTTTTGCCTGTGGAACTGGAGCCGGCTCGTCGTCGCTCACCACCTCCCACAAGCCCCTCTCCTCCAAAAGGAGGCGGGTACGGATCTTCCAAAACGTGAAGTTGGCGCGTCCCTCCAGCCTCTCCAAAGGCTGGGCTGCAGTCACAACGCCAGCTGCTGCCATTTTGAGCCTTGGTGATGCTCAGCGCTGCCCTTGGATGGCGACGCTACCCCTGCTTCTGCTGCTGCTTTTGCCAGAAATCTTTCTGACAGAAAATGGACTGTAGATGCCAGCAGACTGGGAATTTCAAAAGATGACAGCAGCCTACCACTGGAAAATTCAGCTCAAAACCTTTCAGATCGACCCATAAAACAGGGTCATCAACAGGAGATTTCAAAAGATACGCCCTCTTGAAAACAGGGTATGCTTCTGCTCCTACTCCAACTCAGGCCAGCCAGCCTGTAAACGGCGTTTCTCCCAAACGAATCGATGGAATGCAAATATGTTTGCACCAATGGAAAGCTTAGGAAAAATACTACAATTCGCATGTGCCACGTTTTAAATTTCACAAAGAAACGAGAGAGTTATGGTCATCACAAGGCGACAGTCTTACTCATAGAGAAGAGTGTAGCCCTGGCCGACCTCGTTTTGAGCATAACTCTCAAGCCGACCGTTGGATCTTTGCGAGTTTGGGCTCGTTGGAAAGCTTGTCTTCTGAACTTGATGATCCAGTGGTCGATCGTCAAATTTTGTAAAGGTTTCAACCCAACCTGTCACTCTCAAAGTGACGGCCTGTGCTGGCTAAAAGTGGCAGAACTTGGCTCTGATACGAAATGTTGGAAATGGAGGAGAGAGGGAGCCTTGGAGCAGCGAGCATGTGTGATTGGAAGGGCATCACTTGTGCTGAAGAATGGTTATTGAATCACTCAAAATGATGGAGTACATATAGAGCTAGTGCTTGGGCAAGTCAGCCCTCTCACAAGACACACCACTTAGCCATGGAGGCTAAGGCTCACACACTAGAGTCCACAATCTCACACAAGGGAGGAAATCAGCTTAACAATCAGGCTGACCAGTCACACACGACCTAGATAGCTAGAGAATGCTCTCATGGCATACTCCTAGTGGTCACATCACCCACAAACCCATGGAGAATCGCCATGTGTCTATGGCTAGCACACAAGGATCTCACCTCACCTAAAAAGTAAGGAGAGGTACCTGTATCCTAGTCAGCACACTCTGACAAGGCAATCCTAAGACCAAGGACCTTTTTGGATATTTCTCCCATCAGGTCTTGACCCTGGACCTCTTGCCTTTTTTCTTTTCTCAGGCTAAGGCATGGAGCCATCACCCATGGCCACCCAGACATCGACGGTCCATGACCCCCGAAACTTCGAAAATTGATATCTCCCAATCCGACCGTTGGATCGGCCTGAAACTTGGACCGTAGATAATTTGCCACCTGATCCTTGCAATGGTGAAGACGGATTGACAATCGGAGCAGGCATCTGGATGTTTCCTGGAACTTGCTCCTGTGGACCTGAAATTGAGCCGGATGGCTCCTTTCCCAACAGAGCCCAGATACCTTCATGCAGATTTCTGCTTCTCATGTGTTACTAGGTTGGTGCACAGAATTAACGACCTCCTTGCTGGTTGGAATAAAATCCAGCTAGATAGCACCTCCTGGACCATGTGCTTGATGAAGTGATATGCGATATCAATGTACTAGGTGTGTGTATGGTGCTCTTGATTCTTGGCAAGTGCAGTTACGCTCTGGTTTTCTACGCGTAAAGGAACAAGAATTGCTGTACTCTCACTCAACTCCGTCGTGAGATGCTGAAGCCATACTGCTTCTTTCACTCCAAAACTGAAAGAGACGTACTCAGCTTTCGTCGTTGAGGTGGCCACGACCTCTTGCCGCTTGCTGCACCGGCTGATAACTGTTGGATCTAGAGGAGAGAGGGAGCCTTGGAGCAGCGAGCATGTATGATTGGAAGGGCATCACTTGTGCTGAAGAATGGTTCTTGAATGACTCAAAATGATGGAGTACATGTAGAGTTAGAGCTTGGGCAAGTCAGCCCTCTCACAAGCCACAGCACTTAGCCATGGAGGCTAAGGCTCACACACTAGAGTCCATAATCTCATACAAGGGAGGAAATCAGCCAAGCAATCAGGCTGACCACTCACACACGACCTAGAGAGCTAGAAAATGCTCTCATGGCACACTTCTAGTGGTCACATAACCCACAATCCCATGGAGAATCGCCATGTGTCCATGGCTAGTACACAAGGATTTCACCTCACCTAAAAAGTAAGGAAAGGTACCTTTATCCTAGTCAGCACACTCTGACAAGGTAATCCTAAGACCAAGGACCTTTTTGGATATTTCTCCCACCAGGTCTTGACCCTAGACCTCTTGCCTTTTTCTTTTCTCAGGCGAAGGCATGGAGCCATCACCCATGGTCACCCGAATATCGGCGGTCGATGACCGCAAAAACTACGAAAACTCATATCTCCTACTCCGACTGTTCGATCGGCCTCAAACTTAGACCAAAGACATTTTACTACCTGATCTTTTTAATGGTGAAGTTGGATCGACAATTGGAGTAGGCATCTGGTACTTTCCTGGAACTTGCTCCTGTGGACCTGAAATTGAGCCAGATGGCTCCTTTTCTAACAATTACCCCACCATTCATGAGGAACACATGTCAGAGATGGATTTCCCGTCCTTGGGTTTTGAAGCCCAATCTGCGTCTATATAGTCGATGACGTTGTCGTTGCTGTTATAGGTGATGCCGATGTTGATGGTTCCAACAAGGTGTTTGAACTTGATGAGAGAGGGAGTCTTGGAGAAGCAAGCATGTGGGACTAGAAGGGCATCACTTGTGCTGAAGAATGGTTCTTAAATCACTCAAAATGATGGAGTATATATAGAGCTAGAACTTGGGCAACTCAGCCCTTTCTCAAGCCACACCACTTAGCCATGGTAGCTAAGACACACACTAGAGTCCATAATCTCATACAAGGAAAGAAATCAGCCTAGCTATGAGGCTAAGAACTCACAATTGACCTAGAGAGCTAGATAATGCTCTTATGGCTCATTCATAGTCGTCACATAGCCCAGAATCCAATGGAGAATCGCCATGTAATTATGACTAGCACAGAACGAACTCACCTAATCAAAAAAGAAAGGAGAGGTAACTTTTCTTAGTCAACACACTCTGACAAGGCAACCCAAGAATCTAGAACCTTTTTGGATATTTCTCCCATCAATTCTCTTGCCTCTTGCCTTTTTCTTTTCTCAAGCTAAGGCATTGAGCCATTGCCGATATTCTTACAGATATTGGCAGTTCATGACCTTGCAAACTTAAAAAATTCATATCACCCAATCAGACCATTTGATTGGCCTGAAACTTGGACCGTAGACAATTTGCTACCTGATCTTTCCAATGATGAAAGTAGGTTGACGATGGGAGAAGCCATCTAGTAGTTTCCTAGAACCTGCTCTTGTGGACCTATAACTGAGCCGGATGGCTCCTTTCCAAACAAAATGGTTGTTGAATCACTCAAAATGATAGAGGTAATATAGAGCTAGAGCTTGGACTAGTCAGCCATCTCACAAGCCACACTAATTAGCCATGGAGGCTAAGGCTCACACACTAGAGTCCATAATCTCACACAAGAGAGGAAATCATTCTAACAATCAGGTAGACTACTCACAGATGACCTAAAGACCTAGAAAATGATCTCATGGCACACTCCTAGTAGTCAAATACCCCAAAATCTCATTGAAAATTGCCATGTGTCCATGGCTAGCAAAGAAGGATCAAACCTCACTCAAAGAGTAAGGAGAGACCTTTTTGTTGAAAAAGGAGTCATTCGGCTCAGTTTCAGGTCCATATGAGCAAGTTCAAGGAAAGAACAAGATGCATGCTCCGATCGTCAATCCAACTTCACCATTGGAAAGATCAGGTGGCAAAATCTCTACGGTCTAAGTTTGATGCCAAACCAACGGTCGGATTGGGAGACCATTGACCACCGATATCCGGGTAACCATGGGCGATGGCTCCATGCCTTGGCCTGAGAAAAGAAAAAAGGCAAGAAGTCCAGGGTCAAGACCTGATGGGAGAAATATCCAAAAAGGTCCTTGATTCTTGGGTTGCCTTCTCAGAGTCTGCTCTCTAGGAAAAAGGTACCTCTCCTTACTTTTCAGGTGAGGTGAGATCCTTGTGTGCTAGCCATGGACACATGGTGATTCCCCATGGGATTGTGGGTTATGTAACTACTAGGAGTGTGCCATGAGAGCATTTTCTAGCTCGATAGGTCCTTTGTGAGTGTTCAGCCTGATTGCTAGGCTGACTTCCTCTCTTTATGGACTCTAGTGTATGAGCCTTAGCCTCCATGGCTAAGTGGTGTGGCTTGTGAGAGGGCTGACTTGCCCAAGCTTTAGCTTTACATGTACTCCATCATTTTGAGTGATTTTACAACCATTCTTCAGCACAAGTGATGCCCTTCCAGTCTCACATGCTCACTGCTCCAAGGCTCCCTCTCTCCTCCAGATGCAACACTTTTTCCTAGTGGAACTGGATGAGAGAGGGAGTCTTGGAGGAGCAAGCATGTGGGACTGGAATGGGATCACTTGTGCTAAAGAATGGTTGTTGAATCACTTGAAATGATAGAGTACATATTAAGCTAGAGCTTGGGCAAGTTAGTCATCTTACAAGCCACACCAATTAGCCATGGAGGCTAAGGCTCACATTCAAATTCACTGATGCAGACTCAGAGCTTTGGAGGCTCTAGGTATTTCTTGACCTTCATTGATGATTTCAGTCATTACACTACTATGTACTTCCTTCCTTCCAAGGACCAGTGCTTTGACAGGTTCAAGGAGTTCAAGGCCATGGTGGAGAAGCAGACTGGCAAGAAGATCAAGGCGTTGCGTAGCGACCGCGGTGGAGAGTACCTGAGCAAGGAATTCTAGGACTACCTCGCAGCCCCTGGCATGAAGGTGTAGCGTACCGCACCGTACTCGCCGCAGCAAAATGGTGTAGCAGAATGCGCCAACCGTACCATTGTAGAGTCGGCGCGCTCCATGCCACACGCGGCTCGGCTGACCTACGACTTGTGGGCTGAAGTCATGAGCACTATGGTCTACATCAAGAACCGCAGTCCAACTAAGGCGCTGGAGCAGATGACGCCGTACGAGGCGTGGTTTGGCAAGAAACCGAGCGTGGATCATCTCCGAGCATTTTGGAGCCTGGTACACATGCACGTGCCAGAGGAAAAGTGGCAAAAATAGGACGCAAAGAGTGCACAAATACTGATGATTGGCTACAACGTGGCAAGCAAGGCCTATCGCCTCTACAAGAGAGATACAGGCCATGTCATCATCTCCAGAGATGTCGTCTTTAACGAGAGCAACGTCATCGGTACCGATATTGTCTGTGAAGAGGCAACAAAACCAGCCTCTGACAAGACAGTGGGAGCAGAAATCCTTCGTGATCCACACTTTCCTGATCCTTCCTCTACTATGACAGTGGGAGAATCACTCTTCTCTCCCATGTCTGATGCAACAGATACAGCAGCCTCATCGGCAGAAGAAGAGGGAGATGTAGCACCACCAGCAGCAGCAGTTGTGCCAGCAGCACCGCGCCAGCCGCCCGCTAACGCTCCAGCACCAGGTCGCAGGTACCCTCTTAGGGTACGTTACAAGCCTGGTGAGCGCGGCCATTTCTGGATGCTACAGAAACTAGAACAGATGAACGTCGTAGTTGCAGCAGATTCAGATGAGCCAATGTCATACAAGGAGGCCATGGCTGCACCGGATGCAGCAGATTGGGCGCAAGCCGTGTAGCAGGAGATACAGTTGCAGCTTGACAACGGTACTTGGGAGCTGACAGAGCGTCCACCTGGACGTAAATTGATCAAGTGCAAGTGGGTGTTCAAGAGGAAACAGGGAGCACATGGTAACCATAAAAAGTACAAGGCGAGGCTTGTTGGCAAGGGCTACTCGCAACGTTTGCCCCTGTTGTAAAGTTTGCCTCTGTACGCACGCTGCTCTCTTATGCAGCAGCTGAGGACTTCGAGGTTCACCAGATGGATGTCAAGACGGCATTCTTGAATGATGACTTGGAGGAGGAGATCTACATGGAGCGGCCGGAGGGGTTCGTCATGGATGGCCAGGAGCACCTGGTTTGTAACCTGGAGAAGTCCCTGTACGGCGTCAAGCAAGCGTCGCGTACTTGGAACCAGAAGTTGGATGCGGCATGGGATTCGAACGCAGTGAGTGTGACTACAGCGTCTATCGCTGGCAGCATGGTCATGAGGTGCTCATCATCATCGTCTATGTGGATGACATGCTCTTCCTTTCCAACAGCATGTCTGCACTACAGGAGTTCAAGGAAGCCATGGAGGAGTGCTTCCAGATGTCTGATCTCGAGGAGGCATCATACTTCCTCGGTATCCAGATCACGCGTGACTGCAAGTCACGATCTCTTTCGCTACAGCAGAGTCGCTATATCAAGGATGGTTTGCAGCGGTTTGGCATGGCAGAGGCAAAACCCATCGGCATGCCGCTGGAGACGCGACACTACCTCGTTAGCTTCAATGTAGAAGCGAATGCAACTGAACGGCTGAAATACCAGAGCGCCGTCGGCAACCTCATGTACATGATGGTGGCAACCAGGCCGGACCTCGCACAGGCTGTTAGCGGTGTGAGCCAGCACATGGCAAACCTCGGACCTGAGCACCAGAAGGCACTGAAGGGGTGTTAATCGCTACCTTGCTGGAACCATCAAAATTGGCATCACCTACAATGGCAATGACAACAGCATCATTGGCTACACAGATGCAGATTGGGTTTCAAAGCCTGAGGAATGTAAGTTCATCTATGGACATGTGTTCCTCATGAATGGTGGGGCCATCAGCTGGTGCGGTAAGCGGTAGGTGGTCGTGTCCACCTCAAGCACGGAAGCTGAGTACGTCTCTCTCAGTTTTGGAGCAAAGGAAGCAGTTTGGCTTCAGCGTCTCATGTCACAGATGAGTGGGAGTGCAGTAGTTCCAGTTCCTCTAGGCGTCGACAACCAGAGCGCAATCGCACTCGCCAAGAATCCTGAGCACCATGCACGCACCAAGCACATTGACATCGCATATCACTTCATCAGGCACATGGTGCAGGAGGGTGCTATCAAGCTGGAGTTTACTCCAACCAACAAGCAGGTCGCTCATTTTATCACCAAGCTAGTGAGAAGTGAGAAGCAGTAGTTCTGCATGAAGGCATGTGGACTCAGCCCACTCTGACTACGGCAAAGTGGGAGATTGTTAGAAAAGGAGCCATCTGGCTTTGTTTCAGGGGTACAGGAGCAAGTTCCAAGAAAGTACCAGATGCCTGCTCCGATCGTTGATCCGACTTTACCATTGGAAAGATCAGGTGGTAAAATGTCTTCGGTCAAAGTTTGAGGCCGATCCAACAGTCGGATTGGGATTATGTGAGTTTTCAAAGTTTCAGGGATCATGGACCGTCGATGTCTTGGTGGCCATGAGTGATGGCTCTATGCCTAAGCCTGAGAAAAGAAAAGGACAAGAGATCCAGGGTGAAGACCTGATGGGAGAAATATCCAAAAAGGTCCTTGGTCTTAGGATTACCTTGTCAGAGTGTGCTGACCAGGATAAAGGTACCTCTCCTTACGTTTTAGGTGAGGTGAGATCCTTGTGTGCTAGCCATGGACACATGGCGATTCTCCATGGGTTTGTGGATTATGTGACCACTAGCAGTGTACCATGAGAGCATTCTCTAGCTCTCTAGGTCGTGTGTGACAGGTCAGTCTGATTGCTAGGCTGATTTCCTCCCTTGTGTGAGATTATGGACTCTAGTGTGTGAGCCTTAGCCTCCATGGCTAAGTGGTATGGCTTGTGAGAGGGCTGCCTTGCCCAAGTCCTAGCTCGATATGTACTCCATCATTTTGAGTGATTCAATAACCATTCTTCAGCACAAGTGATGCCCTTCTAATCACACATGCTCGCTGCTCCAAGGCTCCCTCCTCCAATTCCAAGAGGCGGTTGAAGAGTTCAAGTCTCCAAAGCCTAATGTTACACGACAAGCCGTCACCATGGCTGCCAACTCCACTGACACAGATGCTGAGCTATGGCACAGGTGGTTTGGCTATGTGGCCGACAGCGCACTGCAAGGTATGAAGCAGCATGAAGTGGTTCATGGGATGGAGGGATGCAAGGCCAAGGATGAAGGAATGTACAAAAAGCTATGTGAACCATGCCTCCAAGGCAAGGCAAAAAGAAAGCCCTTTGAGCATAATGGGCAACATGGGGCAGCAATTTTGGACCTGATTCACTCTGATTTGTGCGGACCATTCAGCACAAGACTGCCATTGGCACATCTAAAGCAATATTCAGTGTTCCCAATGGAGATGAACCTATCCTTCTCCCTTGATGAATTTTCGTTCGTGTAAGAGTCGAGCCCGTAGGCTCCACGCTTGAGCAATACCGCTTCCTTGGTTGCAGGCATGCTCTCAGCCATCATGTTCGTCAACTCCTTATCCCTTCTTTTTGCCTCATATCTACCACCATGATCTCCGTCTTCCTTCTTGGGAGCCTTGCACTCTCGTACCCAATACCCAGGCTTGCCAAAGTTATGGCACTTATCAGAATACTTTGAACTCTTTCCACCGCCACCATAGCCTTTTCCTCCACCGCCACCACTTCTGTTGCTGCTCTGACCAAAAGAGGAGTTGTTGCCACGACCACCAAACTGTACAGCATAGGCTAAAATGTTAGCCTCACTACTACTGCGACGCATGGCCTTGTTGCGCAAGTACTCAGACACTGCCTCATATGTCAAATCCTCCTCCTTCCAACCGCTAAAGACGGTGATCAGAGGACCCCTGCTTTCAGGTAGCACCATCAGGAGGATCATGGTCTGCAGGTCGGTGTCGATTTCCCACTTCATTTGGGTCACTTGCTGGAGCAGTCCTTGAAACGGTAATAGGAAGTCCGGAATCGACTCTCCCTCGCTCATCCTCATCGTAATCATCTTTTGAAGGATGAAGAGGTGATTTACAAGAGCAATTGATTGGTGTACATGTGCAAGCTTCTCATAAGTCTTTGATACATGTGTGATACCTTAGAGGTGGACATGCTATGACTCATGCAATGGTGTCATAAGAATCGCAAGCGCCATGTCATTTTTGACACTCCACGTTTCATATCTAGGATCTGTTTTAGGAGGATCAACCTCTTCTCCAAGGAACATCTTCAAGTAGCGACACATCCTCATGACAATCTAAAATTGCCATCTGCACAAAGGAAAACCAAATCCTATGAACTTTGACATCCCACCATTGACCTGCTCGAGAGTGAGCGTCGTAGGTGTCGTTATACTACTTCTTTGCTTCTTTACTTCTCTGCTTCGTTGAGGCCGATGTAGACTGATGTAGGCTGTTGTCTGCTGCCGGTGTATAAGGTGTAGATCCGTCACTTACCCCTTAGTTGTTGATCACCTACAAACAGAGAACGCATACTAGCGAACCCAGGGTCGTGCCTCCAAGGGCAGAGTTTATCCTGGTTAGGGCTCAAGGGTCATACCTCTAAGGACAGAGCTTATCCTTCGCCCTTGCTCGCTAAGTGCCAGCACCCGCCATTGGAGCTAATGGAACAAATAGAGCAGATGAAACTAATGGAGCTGATGTACGCTATAAGACAGAGAGGGCAGGAGATTACGCAGAAACGTGCCTTATAACTAGCCAATGTGGGCCTATAACCCTTTCTCAACGTGCCTGAGACAATGGTATAGAAAACGGGTTCCGACACCATGGTTCTCGCCGACCGCTCTAAGTATTGCAACCAAAGGATGATATCACCCTCAAATCCAAGGTTCCACACTGAGCACTTCATAGGAATCACTTCCTTATACTGTCTCCTTAGCACTGGTCACTTTCGCGCGAGGAGCAAACTCGTGGGACTAAGACCAACCAATACTTCATAAGTGTCTGCTTCTAGTGGACAATTGTCTGACGAGTCTCAAGGGTAAGAACTGTACTCAATGACAGGCAACTGACAGGTTCTTTATAGACGTAAAACCAGCCTCTAGCCTAAGCACGCAGTCACTACCTGGATGAGCCACTTTGGGAGCAATCGGGATTGCTTCATCCCCCCTGCCTACATGGCGCTCCCTGTGACCGCCCAGTGGCGCCAACCACGAGGAAGGACCTTGGAATGTTCTAAGATGTCTCTTAGAACCTTCTAGTCCCCTTTCTGGTCACAAAGAATATAAGTCACCGAGCTGGGATTCGACCCAATGACCTCTCGCTCCAGAGACTAACTCTGGAACTTCTAAGCCACAAGGAGTTGTCCTAGGTAATATTTGCTCGCTATACTATCCAGATAAGAGCAAGGGGACTTGCTCCAAAGGAGCAGTGCATGCCTTGTCTATCTGGACCAGACGTAGGGGACTTAGTCCAAGGGAGCAGTGCATGCGTAGTTCGTCTTGTGCCTGTCTAAACATCAGCCATGGACAAGGAGCATATCAGGTCAACAAACTCTCCCTTGCACCTCTGTCCATTAGATGTTTAATGGTTCTAAGAGACATCTTAGAACATTCCAAGGTCCTTCCTGGTTGTTGGCGCCACTTGGCGGTCACAGGGAGCACCATTTAGGCAGGGAGGACGACGCAATCAAGATTGCTCCCAAAGTGGCTTATCCAAGGAGCCACTGCGCGCCTAGGGTAGAAGCTATTGTTGGAAAAGGAGCTAGCAAAGTTTCAGGTCCATAAGAGCAAGTTCCAGGAAAGTACCAGATGCCTACTCCGATCGTCGATTCAACTTCACCATTAGAAAGATCAAGTGGCAAAATGACTACGGTCTAAGTTTGAGGTTGATGCAACATTCGGATTGGGAGATATGAATCTTTGCAGTTTTTGGGGTCATCGACCGCGGATATCCAGGTGACCATAGGCAATGGCTCCATGCCTTAGCCTGAGAAAAGAAAAATGCATGAGGTCCAGGGTCAAGACCTGATGGGAGAAATATCCAAAAAGGTCCTTGGTGTTAGGATTGCCTTCTCAGAGCGTGCTGACTAGGATAAAGGTACCTTTCGTTGCTTTTTAGATGAGGTGAGATCCTTGTGTGCAAGCCATGGATACATGGTGATTCTCCATGGGATTTTGCATCATGTGACCACTAGGAGTGTGCCATGAGAGCATTTTCTACCTCTCTAGGTCGTGTGTGAGTAGTCAACCTAATTGCTAGGCTCATTTCTCCCCTTGTGTGAGATTATGGATTCTAGTGTGTGAGCCTTAGCCTCCATGGCTAAGTGGTGTGGCTTGTGAGAGGACTGACTTGCCCAAGCTCTAGTTCTATATGTACTCCATCATTTAGGGTGATTGAACAACCATTCTTCAGCATAAGTGATGCCCTTTCAATCGCACATGCTCGCTGATCCAAGGCTCCCTCTCTCCTCCAGATCCAACGTTTGGTATCAGAGCCAAGTTGTGCCACTTTGTGCCAGCACATGCCATCACTTTGAGAGTGATGGCTTGGGATGAAACCTTCACCAGATTTGGCGATGGACCATAAGATCTTCAAGTTCAAAGACAAGCTTTCCAACAAGTCCAAAATCGCGAATATCCAATAGTTGGATTGAGAGTTATGCTCAAAACGAGGTCGGCCAGGGCTACACTCTTCTCTATGAGTAAGACTGTCACCTTGTGATGACCATAAGTCTCTCGTCTCTTTGTCAAATTTAAAAAGTGGTACCTACAAATTGTAGTATATTTCTTAACCTTTCTTTCGGTGGAAAATTATTTGCATTCCATTGATTCATTCGGGAGAAACGCCGTTTACAAGCAGGCTGGTCTGAGTTGGAGTAGGAGCAGAAGCATACCCTGTTTTCAAGAGGGCATATCTTTTAAAATCCCCCGTTGATGTCCATGTTTTATTGGTCGATCTGCAAGGTTTTGAGCTGAATTTTCCAGTGGTTGTCTGTTTTTCAAAATTCCTAGTCTGCTGGTATCTACAATCCATTCTCTCAGACAGATTTTTGGAACAAGAAGCAACAGAAATAGGGATAGCGTCGTCATCCAAGGGCAGTGCTGAGCATCATCAAGGCTCAAAATGGCAGCAGCAAGCGTAGTAACAGCAGCCCAGCCTTTGGAGAGGCTGGAGGGATGCGCCAACTTCACGTTTTGGAAGATCCGTACCCGCCTCCTTTTGGAGAAGAGGGACTTGTGGGAGGTGGTGAGCGGCGATGAGCCGGCTATAGTTCCACAAGCAAAAGGCATCAGCGCACCGCAGGTGGTGGCGGGGAAGACTACGCAAAAGGGTTCAGCTAATGCGGATTCTTCTGCAGCTGTACCAGCCGTGTATGAGGAGTGGAAGAAGGACAGGCAATAGGCCTTACTTGCCACGTCGTAGCCAATCATTACCATCTCTTCATGGCAAAATCTGACATGTCGCAGGTGGAGAAGGCGGATCTCGCATGGTACAAGGACTCAGGATGTACCAAGAGCCTCACACATCACAAGGAGTGGTTTACACAGCTGCTCTCCATCCCTTCCCGTCCTATCGCTATGGATGATGAGGGGATTGGGCTTCTAGAGATGTGGTTGGAGACCCTACGTGGCATTGAAGAGGGAGTGTTCCATAGCGTGCTACATGTACCTGATGCTGTATTTAACCTCCTCTCAGTCTCCTCTCTTACAAACACAGGACTGTGCGTCGTCTTCAATGATGACTATGGCTACATCCTCAACAAGGATACAGGAGAGGAGTTGGCCAGGTCGGTGAAGGACGGCGACATGTACTGCGTGATGGGGGCGACCAAGATCCTGTGTGAGCAGAGAGTTGCAGGAGTGGTACAGGCGACAGATGGCGAGATCTAGCATGCGCGCTACGGCCATATCGGCATGTGTGCCTTGCAGCAGCTTCAATCAAAGCACATGATGCGTGACCTGCCTACCATCTCTAACTTTGAGCAGCAGTTATGCATCGGCTGTTTGGAGGGGAAGCAGCATTGCGAGGCGTTCTCTAGAACAGGGGAGCGTGCAAAGGAGGTATTGGAGCTGGTCCAAACAGACTTGTGCGGACCGATGCAGACCCAGAGCTTTGGAGGCTCTAAGTATTTCCCGACCTTCACTGCTGTGTACTTCCTTTCCTTCCAAGGACCAGTGCTTTGACAGGTTCAAGGAGTTCAAGGCCATGGTGGAGAACCAGACTGGCAAGAAGATCAAGGCGCTGCGTAAAGATCGCGGTGGAGAGTACCTAAGCAAGAAGTTCTAGGACTACCTCTCAGCAGCTGGCATCAAGGCGCAACGTACTTCGCCGTATTCGCCGCAGCAGAACGGTATAGCAGAATACGCCTTCCGTACCATTGTGGAGTCGATGCGCTCCATGCTACACGTGGCGCGGTTGACCTATGACTTCTGGGCTGAAGCCGTGAGCACTACGGTCTACATCAAGAACCGCAGTCTCACTAAGGCACTCGAGAAAATGACGCTATACGAGGCCTGGTTCGGCAAGAAACCGAGCGTGGGTCATCTCCGAGCATTTCGCAGCCTGGTACACATGCACGTACCCAAGGAGAAACGGCAGAAATGGGACGCAAAGAGTGCGCAGATGCTAATGATTGGCTACGACGTGGCAAGTAAGGCCTATTGCCTCTACAAGAGGGATGCAGGCCACGTCATCATCCCAGTGATGTCGGCTTCAACGAGAGCAACGTCATCGGCACCAACATTGTTTGTGAAGAGGCAGCAGAACCAGCAGCTGACGAGACAGTGGGAGCAAGAATCCTTCCTGACCCAATCTCTCCCCATCCTTCCTCTACTGTGGCAGTGGGAGAATCGCTCTACTCCTCATATCTGATCTAGCAGGTCTAACAGCCTCATCGGCAGAAGCAGCGGAGGGAGATGTAGCACCACCAGCAGCACCACCGCGCCAGCCGCCCGCTAATGCTCCAGCACCAAGTTGCAGGTACCCTCAAAGGGTGCGTTACAAGCCTGGTGAGCGCGGCTCTTTCTGGATGCTATAGAAACCAGAACAGATGAACATAGCAGTTGGAGCAAATTCAGATGAGCCAACGTCATACATGAGGCCATGGCTACACCGGATGCAGCAGATTGGGCGAAACCTGTGTTGCAGGAGAGACAATCGCAGCTGGACAACGGCACGTAGGAGCTGAGTGAGCGTCCACCTGGACGAAAGGTGATCAAGTGCAAGTGGGTGTTCAAGAAGAAGCGGGGAGCAGATGGTAACCTGGAAAAGTACAAGGCGAGGCTGGTCGCCAAGGGCTACTCGCAGTAGGAGGACATCGACTACACAGAAACTTATACCCCTATTGCAAAGTTTGCCTCTGTGCGCACGCTCCTTCCTTATGCAGCAACTGAGGACTTGAGGTTCACCACATGGATGTCAAGACGGCATTCTTGAATGGTGACTTGGAGGAGGAGATATACATGGAGCAGCCGGAGGAGTTCGTCATGGATGGCCAGGAACACCTGGTTTGCAAGCTACAGAAGTTGCTATATGGCCTCAAGCAAGCGTCGTGTGCTTAGAACCAGAAGTTGGATGCGGCGTTGCAGTGCATGGGGTTTGAGCGCAATGAGTGTGACTACAGAGTCTATCGCTGGCAGCATGGTCATGAGGTGCTCATCATTATCGTCTATGTGGATGACATGCTCCTCCTTTCCAACAGCATGTCTTCTATGCAGGAGTTCAAGGAAGCCATGAAGGAGCGCTTCCTGATGTCAGATCTCGGGGAGGCATCATACTTCCTCGGTATCCAGATCACGTGTGACTGCAAATCACGCTCTCTCTCGCTGTAGCAGAGTCGATACATCAAGATGTTTTATAGCGGTTTGGCATGGTAGAGGTAAAACCTATCGGCACGCGGTTGGAGACACAGCAGTATCTCGTGAGCTTCAATGGAGAAGCAAATGCAACTGAGCGGCAGAAGTACCAGAGCGCCATCGGCAGCTTCATGTACCTGATGGTGGCAACCAGGTCAGATCCCGGACCTGAGCACCAAAAGGTAGTGAGATGGATCTTCCGCTACCTTGCTAGAACCATCAACATTGGCATTACCTACAACAGCAACGACAACAACATCATCGGCTACACATATGCAGATTGGGCTTCAAACCCTTAGGATAATAAGTCCATCTCCGGACATGTGTTCCTCATGAATGGTGGGGTCATCAGCTGGTGCAGCAAGCGGCAAGTGGTCGTGGCCACCTTAAGCACGGAAGTTGAGTATGTCTCTCTCGGCTTTGGAGCCAAGAAAGCAGTTTGACTTTAGTATCTCATGGCAAGAATGAGTGGGAGTCCAGTATTTCTCGTTCCTGTGCGCGTCGACAACCAGAGCGCAATCGCACTCGCCAAGAATCCTGAGCACCATGTACGCACCGAGCACATTGACATCGCATATCCTTTCATCTGGCATATGGTGCAGGAGGGTGCTATCAAGTTGGAGTTTACTCCAACCAGCAAGCAGGTTGATTTCTTCACCAAGCCAATGACCCGTGAGAAGCAGCAGTTCTCCATGAAGGCATGTGGATTCAACCCACTCTGACTGTAGCAAAGTGGAAGATTGTTGGAAAAGGAGCCATCTGGCTCAGTTTCACATCCACAAGAGCAAGTTTCAGGAAAGTACTAGATGCCTACACCGATCGGCAATTTAACTTCCCCATTGGTAAGGTCTGGTCGCAAAATATCTACTGTCCAAGTTTGAGGTTGATCCAACGGTCGGATTAGGAGATATGAATTTTTCGAAGTTTCGAGGTCATCGACCGCCGATATCCGGGTGAACATGCGCGATGGCTCCATGCCTTAGCCTATGAAAAGAAAAAGGTAAGAGGTCCAGGGTCAAGACCTGATGGGAGAAATATCCCAAAAGGTCCTTGGTCTTAGGATTGCCTTGTCAGAGTGTGCTGAGTAGCATAAAGGTACCTTTCCTTACTTTTTAGGTGAGGTGAGATCCTTGTGTACTAGCCATGGACACATGGCGATTCTCCATGGGGTTGTGGGTTATGTGACTACTAGGAGTGTGCCATGAGAGCATTTTCTAACTCTCTAGGTCGTGTGTGAGTGGCCAGCCTCATTGCTAGGCTGATTTTCTCCCTTGTGTGAGATTATGGACACTAGTGTGTGATCCTTAGCCTCCATGGCTAAGTGGTGTAGCTTGTGAGAGGGCTGTCTTGCCCAAGCTCTAGCTCTATATGTACTCCATAATTTTGAGTGATTGAATAATTATTCTTCAGCACAAGTGATGCCCTTCTAATCACACATGCTTGCTGCTCCAAGGATCCCTCTTTCCTCTCGATCTAACAGCTACCTCTAGGTCTATAAGAACCTATCAGTTGCCTGTCATTGAGTACAGTTTTTACCTTTGTGACTCCTAACAGAGTTGTCCACCAAAGGCAGACACCAAAGAAGCATTCTGTGGTCTAAGCCCCAGGAGTTTGCTCCTCGCTCGAAAATGACCTGGTGTTAAGGACAAAATGCAACAAAGTGATTCCTATGAACTGCTCAGTGTGGAATCTTGGCTCTGAGGGTGATATCATCTCTTGGTTGCAATATGAAGAGCGGTCAGCGGGAACCATTGTGTCGGAACCCGTTTTCTAGACGATCGCCTCAAGCAGGTTGACACACCCATGGTCAACCAGATAGCGGTAGTCGATGACCCCAAAAACATTGAAAATTAATATCTCCAAATGCAACTGTTGGATCAGCCTAAGAATTATACCGTAGAGAATTTTCCACCTTATCTTTTAAGTGGAGCAGAGAAATGAACCATCTTAGTAGGCACCTAGTAGTTTCTAGGAACTTGCACATCTGAACCTGAAATTGAGTCGGATGGTTCCTTTCCTAACAATTTACAACTTTGCCATAGTTAGAGTGGCCTGAGTCCACTACCTTCATGCAGAACTGCTGATTCTCATGGGTTACTAGCTTGGTACAGAAATCAGCGACGTGCTTGCTGGTTGGAGTAAACTCCAACTTGATAGCACCCTCCTGTACCATGTGCCTCATGAAGAGATATGCGATATCAATGTGCTTGGTGTATCTATGGTGCTTAGGATTCTTGGCGAGTGCAATTGTGCTCTCGTTGTCGACGCATATAGGAACGGCAACTGAGAGTGACGTACTCAGTTTTTGTGCTTGAGGTGGCCATGACCTCCTGCCACTTGCTGCTCCATCTGATGGCCCCACCATTCACGAGGAACACATGTCCAGAGATTGACTTTTGGTCCTCAGGGTTTGAAACCCAATCTCTGTCTGTATAGCCGATGATGTTATTGTCGTTTCTGTTGTAGGTGATACCGATTGTGATGGTTCTATTAAGGTCTTGGAACTGGATGAGAGAGGGAGTCTTCGGGTAACAAGCATTTGGGACTAGAAGAGCATCACTTGTGCTAAAGAATACTTGTTAAATCACTCAAAGTGATGGAGTACATATAGAGCTAGAGCTTGGGCAAGTCAAACCTCTCACAAGGCAGACCACTTGGCCATCTTGACTAAGGCTCATACATTAGAGTCTATAATCTTACACAAGGGAGGAAATCAGCCTAGAAATGAGACTAAACAATCAAACATGACCTAGATGACTAGAAAATGCTCTTATGGCACCCTCCTAGAGGTCACATAACCCAAAATCCCATGGAGAATCACCATGTGTCCATGGCTAGTACACAAGAATCTTACCTCACCTAAAAAATAAGGAGAGATACCTTTTTTCTAGTCAGCACACTCTCACAAGGCAATGCAAGATTCTAGGACCTTTTTGGATATTTCTACCATCAGGTCTTGACCCTAGATCTCTTGCCTTTTTCTTTTCTCTGGCGAAGGCATGGAGCCATCGCCCATGGTTAGCTAAATACCGGCAGTCGATGACCCAAAATACTTCGGAAATTCATATCTCCCAATCCAACCGTTGGATTGGCGTAAAATTTGGTCTGTAGACAATTTGCCATTTTGGCTTTTAAATGAAACAGACATATTAACTATATGTGGAGGCATCTAGTAGTTTCATAGAACTTGCTCATGTGGACGAGAAACACGGCCCGATGACTCTTTTCCCAGTAATTTCCTAATTTGCCGTTGTCACAGTGGGCTCAGTCCACATGCCCTCATGCAGAACTGTTGCTTCTTGTTGGAACAGGAGGAAAGAGGGAGCCTTAGAGCAACGAGCATGAGGGACTGGAAGGACATCACTTGAGCTGAAGAATGGTTATTGAATCACTCAAAATGTTGGAGTACATGTAGAGCTAGAGGTTGGGCAAGTCAGCCCTCTCACAAGCCACACCAATTAACCATGGTGGCTAAGGCTCACACACTAGAGTCCATAATCTCACACAAGAGAGGAAATAAGCCTGGCAATGAGGCTGACCATTCACACATGACCTAGAGAGCTAGAAAATACTCTTATGGTACACTCCTAGTAGTCACATAACCCACAATCCCATGGAGAATCGTCATGTGTCCATGGCTAGCATACCAGGATCTCACCTCACCCAAAAAGTAAGATGAGGTACCTTTTCCTAGTCAGCACACTCTGACAAGGCAATCCAAGAATGTAAGACCTTTTTGGATATTTCTCCCATCAGGTCTTGATCCTCGATCTCTTGCCTTTTTCTTTTCTAAGAGAAAGGCATGGACCCATCGCTTATGGTCTCCCAGATATCGACGATAGATGACCCCGAAAACTTAGAAAATCTCCCAATCAGAGCTTTGGATCGGCCTGAAGCTTTGACCGCAGAGAATTTGCGAGCTGATCTTTCCAATGGTGAAAACAGATGGACAATCGGACCAGGCATGAGGTAGTTTCTTGGAACTTGCTCCTGTGGATCTGAAACTTAGCTACATTACTCTTTACCCAAGAGAATGGTTTTTTAATCACTCAAAATGATGGACTACATATAGAGCTAGAGGTTGGGCAAGTTCGCCATCTCACAAGCCACACCACTTAGCCATGGAGGCTAAGGCTCACACACTAGAGTCCATATTCTCACACAAGAAAGGAAATCATTATAACAATCAGGCTGACTACTCACACACGACCTAGAGAGCTTGAAAATACTTTCATGGCAGATTCCTACTAGTCACATAATCCAAAATCGCATGGAGAATTGCCATGTATCCATGGCTAGCAAATAAGGATCAGACATCACCTAAAAAAAGAGAGATACCTTTTGCCTAGTCAGTACTCTTTGACAAGGCAACGCAAGAATCTAGGATCTTTTGGATATTTGTCCCATCAGGTCTTGACCTGTGACCTCCTGCATTTTTATTCTCTTAAGCTAAGGCCTGGAGCCATCGCTTATGGTCACCCAAATATCGGCAGACGATGACTCCAAAGACTTTGAAAATTCATATCTCCAAATCCAACCGTAGGATCGGCCTAAACTCTAGACTGTAGACAATTTGCCACCTCATTCTTTAAATGAAGCAAACAGATTAACCATCCGAGTGGGCAACTAGTAGTTTCTTACAACTTGCTCATTTGGACCTGAAATTGATCCTGATGGCTCCTTTCCTAACAATTTTCTACTTTGCCGCTGTCAGAGTGGACTCAGTCCACATACCTTCATGCAAAACTGCTGCTTCCCATGGGTTACTAGCTTGGTACAGAAATCAGCGACCTACTTCCTGGTTGGAGTAAAATCTAGCTCGATAGCACCCTCTTGTACCATTTGTGTGATAAAGAGATATGCAATGTCGATGTGTTTGGTACATGTATGGTGCTCAGGATTCTTGGTGAGTACAATTGCGCTCTGGTTGTCGACGCATACAAAAACTGGAACTACTGTACTCCCACTCAACTTTGCCATGAGATGCCGAAATCAAACTGCTTCCTTGGCTCCATTGTGAAAAGAGACATACTGAGCTTCTAATGCTTGAGGTGGCCACGACCTCCTGCCTCTTCTTGCACCTGCTGATGGCGCCAACATTCATGAGGAACACATGTCCAGAGATGGACTTGCAGTCCTGAGGATTTGAAGCCCAACTTTTTGTCTATATATCCGATGATGTTGTTTTCGTTGCCGTTGTAGGTGATGTCGATGTTGATGGTTCTTGCAAGGTGTTGGAACTGGACGAGAGAAGGAGTCTTTGAGAAGCAAGCATGTGGGACCGGAAGGGCATCACTTGCACTGAAGAATGGTCATTAAATCACTCAAATGGATCGAGTACATATAGAGCTAGAGCTTGGGCAAATCAGCCTTCTCACAAGCCAAATCTCTTAGCCATGGTAGCTAAGTCTCACACACTAGAGTCCATAATCACACAAAAGGGAGGAAATCAGCCTAGCAATGGGGCTGACCACTCACACACGACCTACAGAGCTAGAAAATGCTCTGTTGGCACACTCCTAGTGGTCACATTACGCACAATCCCAATAAGAATTGCCATGTGTCCATGGCTAGCCCACAAGGATCTCACCTCACCTAAAATGTAAGGAAACGTACCTTTTTTATAGTCAGCACATTTTGACAAGGCAATTTGAGAATCTAGAACCTTTTTCGATGTTTCTCCCAATAGGTCTTGATCCTCGATCTCTCACCTTTTTCTTTTCTCAAGCTAAGGCATGGAACCATCACCCATGATCACTAGGATATCGGCGGTTGATAACCCCGCAAACTTAAAAAATTCATATCTCCAAATTCAACTGTTGGATCAGCTATTTTGCCACCTGATCGTTCGAATGATGAAGTCAGATTGATGATCAGAACATGCATCTCGTAGCTTCCTAGAACTTGCTCCTGTGGACCTCAAACTGAGTCGGATGGCTCTTTTTCCAATAATCTCCCACTTTGCCGTCGTAAAAGTGGGCTGAGTCCACAAACCTTCATGCATAACTACTGTTTTTTACAGGTCACTGGCTTGGTAATGAAATCAGCGACGTGGTTGCTGGTTGGAGTCAACTCAAGCTTGATAGCAACCTCTTGCACCATGTGAATGATAAAAGGATATGTGATATGAATGTGCTTTGAATGCTCTAAGATATCTCTTAGAACCGTATTGGTCACAAAGAAAATGATTCACCGGGCTAGGATTTGACCCAGAAGTGACCTCTCGCTCGAGAGAACTCTGGAACGTCTAAGCCACAACGAGTTGTCCTAGGTTGTGTTTGCTGGGTATACTATCCAGAGTAGACCAAGAGGACTTGCTCCAAAGGAGCGGTGCATGGATTGTCTATCTAGACCAGACTTAGGGGACTTAGTCAAAAGAAGCAGTGCATGCCTAGTCCATCATGTTTCTGTCCAAATATCAGCCATGGACAAGGAGTATATCACATCAACAAACTATCCCTTGTACCTCCGGCCATTAGCTGTGAGATCTCTTCTCTCTCCAGCAGTCTTGGCCTCGGTCTTTATCCATTTTGTTAACCATACCGATGCCTTGAGTACGTGCAAAGTGCAATTTATGGTCAAGTGCCTTTGTCGTACAATCCCCGCCCACGTATTCCAGGTCCAAGATCTCCTTTGTGTTGGGAATAGAGCCATCCGGCTCAATTTCAGGTCCACAAGAGCAAGTTCCAGGAAAGAACCACATGCTTGCTTCGATTATCAATCCCAATTCAACGTTAGAAAGATCAGGTAGCAAAATGTCCACGGACAAAGTTTAGGACCGATCCAACGGTCGGATAGGGAGATATGAATTTTCAAAGTTTCTGGGGTGATCGACTGCCGATATCCAGGTGACCATGGGCAATGGCTCCATGCCTTAGCCTGTGAAAAGAAAAAGGCAAGAGGTCTAGGGTCAAGACCTGATGGGAGAAATATCCAAAAAGGTCCTAGATTTTTTGGGTTACCTTGTCAGAGTGGGCTGACTAGGAAAACGGTACCTCTCCTTACTTTTTAGGTGAGATGAGATCCTTTTATTCTAGCCGTGAATACATGGCGATTCTCCATGGGATTGTGGGTTATGTGACCACCAAGAGTGTGCCATGAGAGCATTTCCTAGCTCACTAGGTCATGTGTGAGTGGTCAGCCTAATTGCGAGACTGATTTCCTTTCTTGTGTGAGATTATGGACTCTAATGTGTGAGCCTTAGCCTCCATGGCTAAGTGGTGTGGGCTTGGGCTGACTTGCCCGAGCTCTAGCTCTATATGTACTCCATCATTTTGAGTGATTCAACAAGCATCCTTTAGCACAAGTGATGCCCTTCCAGTCCCACATGCTCGCTGCTCCAAGGCTCCCTCTCTCTTCCAGTTCCAGCATTTGGGATGAGAGCCAAGTTTTGCCACTTTCAGCTAAAATAGGCCGTCACTTTGATAGTGATAGGTTAGGGTCAAACCTTTACCACATTTGAGAATAAACCACTTGATCATCACGTTCAAGAGAAACGCTTTCCAACGACCCCAAGATTATAAAGATCAAATAATTAGATTGAAAGACATGTACAAAATGAAGTCAGCTAGGACTACACTCTTTTCTTTGAGTAAGACTATCGCATTATACTGACAATAACTCTCTTGTTTCTTCGTCAAGTTTAAAAAAGTAGCACATAAGAATTGATTTATTTTTCCTAAGTTTTCCATTGGTGCAAAAATATTTGCATTCCACAAGTACGTTTGGGAGAAATACTGTTTACAAGCTGGCTGGTTTGAGCAGAAGCATATCCTGTTTTCAAAAGGGCTTATCTCTGAATTTTTATTGTGGGCTCAGTTTTTCACAATTCCCAGTCTATGGCCTCTAAAGTCTATTTTCTATCTCAAAGATTTCTGGCAGAAGCAGTAGCAGAAGCAGGGGTAGCGCCGCCACTAAAGGGCAACGGTGAGCATCACCAAAGCTCAAAATGGTAGTAGCAGGCATGGTAAGAGCAACCCAGCCCATGGAGAGGCTGGAAGGACGTGCCAATTACACATTTTGGAAGATCTGTACCCGTCTCTTTTTGGAGGAGAGGAGTTTGTAGGAGGTGGTGAGCGGCGACGAGCGCGCTTTGCCTCTAAAGGCAAAAGACATCACCGTAATGGAGGTGGTGGCGGGGAAGACGCTAGAAAAGGGTGCAGTAAATGCAAATTCATGTACAAGTAGAGCAACGGTGTTGGAACTGGAGGAGACAAGGAGTCTTGAAGCAGCGGGCATGTGGGACTAAAAGGGCATCACTTTTACTAAAGAATGGTCATTGAATCACTCAAAATGATAGAGTACATATAGAGCTAGAGTTTGGGCAAGTCAGCCCTCACACAAGCCACCCCACTTAGCCATGGAGGCTAAGGCTCACACACTAGAGTCCATAATCTCACACAAGGGAGGAAATCAGCCTAGCAATCAGGCTGATCACTCACCCACGAACTAGAGAGCTATAGAATGCTCTCATGGCATACTCCTAGTGGTCACATAACCCACAATCCCATGGAGAATCGCCATGTGTCCATGGCTAGTACACAAAGATCTCACCTCACCTAAGAAATAAGGAGAGGTACCTTTTTCCTAGTCAGCACACTGTGACAAGCCAACCCAAGAATCTAGGACCTTTTTGGATATTTCTCCCATCAGGTCTTGACCCTGGATGTCTTGCCTTTTTCTTTCCTCAGGCTAAGGCATGGAGCCATCGCCCATGGTTACCCGGATATGGATAGTCCATGACCCCGAATACTTAAAAAATTCATATCTCCCAATCCGACTGTTGGATTGGCCTCAAACTTGGACCGTAAACATTTTGCCACCTTATCTTTCCATTGGTGAAGATGGATTGACGATCCGAGAAGGTATCTAGTACTTTCCTGGAACTTTCTCCTGTGGACCAGAAACAGAGCCGGATGGCTCCTTTCCCAACAATCTCCCACTTTGCCATAGTAAGAGTGGGCTCAGTCCACATGCCTTCATGCAGAACTACTGCTTCTCAAAATTCACTGGCTAGGTGTAGAAATCAGCGACCTGCTTGCTGGTTGCTGATTCTCACGATTCACCTCATACGACATCATCTGCTCGAGCGCCTTAGTTGGGTTGTGGTTCTTCATGTACACCGCAGTGCTCACGGCTTCAGTCCAGAAATCGTAGGTGAGTCGAGCCGCGTACAGCATGGAGCGCGCCGACTCCACGATGGTCCGGTTGGCGAGTTCTGCTACACCGATCTGCTGCGACGAGTTCAGCGCGGTACGCTGCGCCTTGATGTAAGCTGCTGCAAGGTAGTCCTGGAACTCCTTACTCAGGTACTCTCCATCGCGATCGCTGTGCACCGCCTTGATCTTCTTGCCAGTCTGGTTCTCCACCATGGCCTTGAACTCCTTGAACCTGTCAAAGCACTGGTCCTTGGAAGGAAGGAATTACACAGCAGTGTAACGGCTGAAATCATCAATGAAGGTCAGGAAATACCTAGAGCCTCCAAAGCTCTTGGTCTGCATCAGTCCGCACAAGTCAGTGTATACCAGCTCCAACACCTCCTTCGCATACTCCCCTGCTCTAGAGAACGCCTCTTGGTGCTGCTTTTCCTCCAAACAGCTGATATACAACTTTTGCTTAAAGTTAGAGAAGGTAGGCAGGTCACACACCATCGGCTTTGCTTGAAGCTGCTGCAAGGCGCACATGCCGATGTGGCCATAGCGCGCATGCCAGATCTCGCCATCTGTCGCCTGCACCACTGCTGCTAGACTCTGCTCATGCGGGATCTTGGTCACCCCCAGCAGGCGGTACATGTCGCCCTCCTTCACCGACCTGGCCAACTCCTCTCCTATATCCTTGTTTAGGATGTAGCCATGGTGATCATCGAAGACAACGCGCAGTCCTGAGTTTGTAAGAGAGGAGACTGAGAGGAGGTGGAATGCAGCATCAGGTACATACAGCACACAATGCAACACTCCCACTTCAATGCCACGTGGGGTCTCCAACCACATCTCTAGAATCCCAACCCTCTTAGTATACACTACCCGGTCATCACCCATAGCGATAGGACGGGGAAGGATGGACAGCAACGGTGTAAACCACTCCTTCTGATATGTGAGGCTCTTGGTACACCGTGAGTCCTTGTACCATGCGAGATCCGCCTTCTCCACCCGTGACATATCAGACTTCGCCATGAAGAGACAGTCGCGCACCTCCTTGGCCACATTCATGTTGCCAAAGTGGCGCACACCAGCCTGGTTTTGCTGCTACTACTGGTGCTGCTGACGCTGCTGTGACTGGTGCTGCTGTTGCTGCTGCTGCTTTTGCTGCTGATGCTACAATGACTGCTGCTGTTGCTGCTCCTTCTAGTCCCTCTTGAGCTTGAAATACTCCTTTTTGTAGTGTCCCTCTTTCTGGCAGTACTAGCATTTACCTTTCTTTTTGCCTCTTTGCTTCCTAGACTGCTGCTGCTCCTGCGGGTTGCGTGACCTCGTGGCCACAAAAGCTGCTTCACTACTGCCACCACCATTGCACTTTGCTGCATTGCGACGGAATTCTTCCTACACCAGGTGTGTGCACATGAAGTCGAGGTTTAGAATTCACTGGCACTCCAACGAATCTCGCACCGTGTCCTAGCTGGTTGGAAGTCCCCTCAGCAAGAGGAGGATGAAGCACCTCTCTTCCACAGGGTTGCCGGCCGCTCTCAGTTGCTTCGCCAGCTCCTTTGCCCTGTCCAAGTACGTTTCCATCCCTTCACCACCCTGCATTTTGAGCACCATCATCTTTTCCTCCAAAAGCATGAGGAATGCAAGATCCTTGCTCTCATACTTCTTGCACAACGTGTCCCACCGCTCCTTTGCAGTAGCCTTGTCACTCAAGTACTGAAGATGCAGGTTGGAGATGGTGTTGACAAGCAACTTGTAGGCCTGCCTATCCTTCTTCTTCCCCTCCTCATACACCACTGGTACAGCTGCGGTAGAACCCGCGTCAACTTCACTCTTTTGCGGAGTCTTCCCCGCCACCCCTTGCGTTGCGGTGATGCCTTTTGCCTGTGGAACTGGAGGCGGCTCGTCGCCGCTCACCACCTCCTAGAAGCCCCTCTCCTCCAAAAGGAGGCGGGTATGGATCTTCCAAAATATGAAGTTGGCGCGCCTGTCCAAAGGCTGGGCTCCTGTCAAGCTGCCATTTTGAAAGCAAGGTATGCTTCTGCACCAATGGAAAGCTTGCAAAACATACTACAATTTGCATGTGCCACGTTTTAAATTTGACAAAGAAACGAGAGTTATGGTCATCACAAGGCAACAGTCTTACTCAAAGAGAAGAGTATAGCCCTAGCCGACTTTCTTTTGAGTATAGCTCTCAATCCGCCTGTTAGATTTTCGCGATCTTGAACTCGTTGGAAAGCTTGTCTCTTCAACTTTAAGATCAAGTGGTTGATTGTCAAATCTGGTTGCCAGATGTCATCTTCAACGAGAGTAACGTCATCGACACCAACATTGTCTGTGAAGAGGCAACAGAACCAGCAGGTGACGAGACAGTGGGAGCAGAAATCCTTTCTGACCCAGTCTCTCCTAATCCTTCCTCTACTTTGACAGTGGGAGAATCACTCTACTCTCCCACGTCTGATGCAGCAAGTACAACAACCTCATCGGCAGAAGTAGAGGAGGGAGATGTAGTACTACCAGCAATAGCACTTGTACCAGTATTACCGCGCCAGCCGCCCACTAACGCTCCAGTACCAGGTCGCAGGTACCCTCTTAGGGTGTGTTACAAGCCTGGTGAGCGCGGCCATTTCTGGATGCTACAGAAACCAGAACAAATGAACGTAGTAGTTGTAGCAGATTCAGATGAGCCAACGTCATACAAGGAGGTCATGGATGCACCGGATGCAGTAGATTGGACGCAAGTAGTACAGCAGGAGATATAGTCCCAGCTAGACAACGCTACGTGGGAAGTGACTGAACATCCACCTGGACGTAAGGTGATCAAGTGCAAGTGCGTGTTCAAGAAGAAGCGGGGAGCAGATGGTAACCTGGAAAAGTACAAGGCGAGGCTGGTCACCAAGGGCTACTCGTAACAGCAGGGCATCGACTAAACAGAAACGTTTACCCCTATTGCAAAGTTTGCCTCTGTGCGCACGCTCCTCTCTTATGCAGCAGCTGAGGACTTTGAGGTTCACCACATGGATGTCAAGATGGCATTCTTGAATGGTGACTTGGAGGAGGAGATCTACATGGAGCAGCTGGAGGGGTTCGTCATGCATGGCCAGGAGCACCTGGTTTGCAAGCTGCAAAAGTCAGTGTAGAGCCTCAAACAAGCGTCATGTGCTTGGAACCAGAAGTTGGATGCGGCGTTGCAGTGCATGGAGTTCGAACGCAGTGAGTGTGACTAAAGCGTCTATTGCTGGCAGCATGGTCATGAGGTACTCATCATCATCGTCTATGTGGATGACATGCTCCTCCTTTCTAATAGAATGTCTGCATTGCAGGAGTTCAAGGAAGCCATGCAGGAGCGCTTCCAGATGTCTGATCTCCGGGAGGCATCATACTTCCTCGGTATCCACATCACGAGTGACCGCAAGTCACGCTCTCTCTCGCTCCAGCAGAGCCGCTACATCAAGGATGTTTTGCAGGGTTTGGTATGGCAGAGGCAAAACCCATCGGCACGCTGCTGGAGACGTGGCAGTACCTCGTGAGCTTCAATGGAGAAGCAAATGCAGCTGAGCGGCAGAAGTTTGAGATGCCGTCGGCAGCCTCATGTACTTGATGGTGGTAACCAGGCTGGACCTTGCACAGGCCGTTAGTTTTGTGAGCCAGCACATGGCAAACCCCGGACCTGACCACAAGAAGGCAGTAAAGCGGATCTTCTGTTACCTTGCTGGAACCATCAACATTGGCATCACCTACAATGGCAACGACAACAGCATCATCGGCTAGACAGATGCAGATAGGGATTCAAACCCTGAGGACCGTAAGTCCATCTCTGGACATGTGTTCCTCATGAATGGTGGAGCCATCAGCTGGTGCAGCAAGCGGCAGGTGGTCATGGCCACCTCAAGCACGGAAGCTGAATACGTCTCTCTCAACTTTGGAGCCAACGAAGCAGTTTGGCTTCAGCTACTCATGGTAGAGATCAGTAGGAGTGCAGCAGCTTTAGTTCCTGTGCGCATTGACAACCAGAGCGCAATTGCACTCGCCAAGAATCCTGAGCACCATGCACGCACCAAGCACATTGACATCGTATATCACTTCATCAGGCATATGGTACAAGAGGGTGCTATCAAGTTGGAGTTCACTCCAACTAACGAGCAAGTCACTGATTTCTGCACCAAGCCAGTGATCCATGAGAAGCAGGAGTTCTGCATGAAGGCATGTGGACTCGGTCCACTCTGACTGCGGCAAAGTGGGAGATTATTGGAAAAGGAGCAATCTGGCTCAGTTTGAGGTCCACGGGAGTAAGTTCCAGGAAAGTACCAGATGCCTACTCCAATCATCAATCCATTTTCACCATTAGAAAGATCAGGTGGCAAAATGTGTATGGTCCAAGTTTGAGGCCGATCCAACAGTCGGATTGGAAGATATGAATTTACGTAGTTTCTGGGGTCATCAACCGTCGATATCCTGGTGACCATGGGCGATGGCTCCATGCCTTAGCCTAAGAAAAGAAAAAGCCAAGAGGTCAAGGATCAAAACCTGATGGGAGATATATCCAAAAAGGTCCTTGGTTTTATGATTGCCTTGTCAGAGTGTGCTGACTAGGATAAAAGTACCTTTGCTTACCTTTTAGGTGAGGTGAGATCCTTGTGTGCTAGCCATGGTCACATGGCGATTCTCCATGGGATTATAAGTTATGTGACCACTAGGAGTGTGCCATGAGAGTATTTTTTAGCTCTGTAGGTCGTGTGAGAGTGGTCAGCCTGATTGCTAGGCTGATTTCCTCCCTTGTCTGAGATTATGGACTGTAGTGTGTGAGCCTTAGCCTCCATGACTAAGTGGTGTGGCTTGTGAGAGGGCTGACTTGTCCAAGCTCTAGGTGTATATGTACTCCATCATTTTGAGTGATTGAACAACCATTCTTCAGCACAAGTGATGCCCTTCCAATCACACTTGCTTGTTGCTCCAAGGCTCCCTCTGTCCTCCAGATCCAACAGGGACTCCAAGCAAGGTAGGACACGCTGCGAGAGACGTTGCACTGCTAGCCGATTCTCGACCTGGACCTCATCTGTACGCATCTGGTAAAGGTAGAGCTGCGTCGCAATGCAGCAAAGCGCAATGGCGGCAGTTGTGAAGCAGCTTTCATGGTCATGGGCTCACGCAACGAGCAGCAGCAGCTCTCCGAGCAGCAGAGAAGCAGAAGAAGGGCAAGTGCCACTATTGCCAGAAAAAGGGGCACTACAAGAAAGAGTACTTCAAGTTCAAGAGAGACTAGAGCAAGCAGCAGCAGCAGCAAAAGCAGTAATCTTCACAACAACAATCCAGCAGTCACAGTAACGTGAGCAGCAGCACTAGCAGCAGCAGAACCAGACCGGCGTGCGCCATTTTGACAACATGAACGTGGCCAAGGAGGTGCGTGATTGCCTCTTCATGGCGAAGTCTGACATGTCGGAGAAGGATAATGCAGATCTTGCCTGGTACATGGACAATGGGTATTTAAGAGTCTGACGCACCAAAAGGAGTGATTTGCGCAGCTGCTCTCTGTTGGAGCTAGAGGAGAGACGGAGCCTTCGAGCAGCGAGCATGTATGATTGGAAGGGTATCACTTGTGCTGAAGAATGGTTATTCAATCACTCAAAATGATGGAGTACATATAGAGCTAGAGCTTGGGCAAGTCAGCTCTCTTACACGCCATACCACTTAGCCATGGAGGCTAAGGCTCACACACTAGTGTCCATAATCTCACACAAGGGAGGAAATCAGCCTAGCAATCAGGCTGACCACTCACACACGACCTACTGAGCTAGAGAATGCTGTCATGGCACACTCCTAGTAGTCACATAACCCACAAACCCATGGAGAATCGCCATGTGTCCATAGCTAGCACACAAGGATCTCACCTCACCTAAAAAGTAAGGAGAGGTACCTTTATCCTAGTCAGCTCACTCTTACAAGGCAATCCTAAGACGAAAGAGCTTTTTGGATATTTCTCCCATCAGGTCTTGACCCTGGACCTCTTGCCTTTTTCTTTTCACAGGCTAAGGCATGGCGCCATCGCCCATGGTCACCTGGATATCGACGGTCGATGACCCCGGAAACTACAAAAATTCATATCTCCGAATCCGACCGTTGGATTGGCCTCAAACTTGGACCATAGACATTTTGCCACCTGATCTTTCCAATGATGAAGTTGAATTGATAATCGGAGCAGGCATCCAGTACTTTCCTGGAACTTGCTCCTCTGGACCTGAAATTGAGCCGGATGGCTCCTTTCCCAATAATCTCCCACTTTGCCGCAGTCAGAGTGGGCTGAGTCCACATGCCTTCATGTAGAACTGCTGCTTCTCACGGGTCACTGGCTTGGTGTTAAAATCATCGACCTGCTTGCTGGTTGGAGTAAACTCCAGCTTGATAGCACCCTCTAGCACCATGTGCCTGATGAAATGATATGCGATATCAATGTGCTTGGTGCGTGCATGGTGCTCAGGACTCTTGGCGAGTGTGATTGCGCTCTCGTTGTCCACGCGCACAGGAACTTGAACTGTTGCACTCCCACTCATCTCTGCCATAAGACGCTGAAGCCAAACTGCTTCCTCGGCTCCAAAGCTGAGACGTACTCAGCTTTGGTGCTTGAGGTGGCCACGACCACCTGCCGCTTGCTGCACCAGCTGATGGCTCCACCATTCATCAGTAACACATGTCCAGAGATGGACTTGCGGTCCTCAGGGTTTGAAGCCCAATCTGCGTCTGTGTAGCCTATGATGCTGTTGTCGTTGGCGTTGTAGTTGATGCCGATGTTGATGGTTACGCAAGGTAGCGGAAGATCCGCTTCACTGCCTTCTGGTGCTCAGGTCCGGGATTTGCCATGTGCTGGCTCACAGTGCTAACAGCCTGTGCGAGGTCCGGCCTAGTTATCACCATCAGGTACATGAGGCTGCTGACGACGCTCTGGTATTTCTGCCACTCAGTTGCATTCGCTTCTCCATTAAAGCTCACGAAGTACTAACGCGTCTCCAGCGGCGTGCCGATGGGTTTTGCCTCTGCCATGCCAAACCGCTGCAAAATATCCTTAATGTAGCGACTCTGCTCCAGTGAGAGAGACCGTGACTTGCGGTCACGCGTGACCTGGATACTGAGGAAGTATGATGCCTCCCCGAGATCAGACATCTGGAAGCGCTCCTGCATGGCTTCCTTGAACTCCTGCAGTGCAAACATGCTGTTGGAAAGGAGGAGCATGTTATCCACATAGACAATGATGATGAGGATCTCATGCTCATACTGCCAGCGATACACGCTGTAGTCAGACTCGCTACGTTCAAACCCCATGCACTGCAATACCGCATCCAACTTCTGGTTCCAAGCACGGGACTCTTGCTTTAGGCCATACAGCGACTTTTGCAGCTTGCAAACCAGGTGCTCCTAGCCATCCATGACGAACCCCTCCGGTTGCTCCATGTAGATCTCCTCCTCCAAGTCACCATACAAGAATGCCATCTAGACATCCATGTGGTGAACCTCGAAGTCCTCAGTTGCTACATAAGAGAGGAGCGTGCGCACAGAGGCAAACTTTGCAACATGGGCAAAAGTTTCTGTGTAGTCGATGCCCTCCTGCTGCGAGTAGCCCTTGGCGACCATTCTCCCGTTGTACTTTTCCAGGTTACCATCTGCTTCCCGCTTCTCTTTGAAGACCCACAGGCACTTGATCACCTTACGTCCAGGTGGACATTCACTCAGCTCCCACGTGCCGTTGTCCAACTGTGACTGTATCTGCTGCTACACGGCTTGCGCCCAATCTGTTGCATCCGGTGCAGCCATGGCCTCCTTGTATGACGTTGGCTCATCTGAATCTGCTGCTACAGGAACGTTCATCTCTTCTGGTTTCTGCAGCATCCAGAAATGGCCGCGCTCTTCAGGCTTGTAACGCACCCTGAGAGGGTACCTCCGACCTGGTGCTAGAGCGTTAGCAGGCGGCTGACGCGGTACGGCTGGCACAAGTGCTTCTACTGGTGGTGCTACATCTCCCTCCTCTTCTTCTGCCGATGAGGCTGCTATATCTGCTGCATTAGACATGGAAGAGTAGAGTGATTCTCCCACTGTCACAGTAGAGGAAGGATTGCGAGAAACTGGGTTAGGAAGAATTTCTGCTCCCACTGTCTTGTCAGCTACTGGTTCTGCTGCCTCTTCACACACAATGTTGGTGCCGATGACGTTGCTCTCATTGAAGACGACATCCTTGCAGATGATGACGTGGCCTGTATCCCTCTCGTAGAGGCGATATGCCTTGCTTGCCACGTCGTAGCCAATCATCAGCATCTACGCACTGTTCGCGTCCCACTTTTGCCGCTTCTCCTTTGGCACGTGTATGTGCGCCAAGCTGCCAAACGCGCGAGGATGACCCACGCTCGGCTTCTTACCGAACCACGCCTTGTACGACATCATCTGCTCCAAGGCCTTGGTTAGAGTGCGGTTCTTGATGTAGACCGCAGTGCTCACGGCTTCAGCCTTGAAGTCGTAGGTCAGCCGGGCCACGTGCAGCATGGAGCGTACCGACTCCACATTGATACGATTGGCGCGTTCTGGTACCCCATTTTGCTTCGGCGAGTACGGCGCGGTACGCTGCGTTTTGATGCCAGCTGCTGCGAGGTAGTCCTGGAACTCCTTGCTTAGGTATTCTCCACCGCGATCGCTACGCAGCGCCTTGATCTTCTTGCCATCCTGGTTCTCCACCATGGCCTTGAACTCCTTGAACCTGTCAAAGCACTGGTCCTTGGAGGAAAGGAAGTACACAGTAGTGTAATGACTGAAATCATCAATGAAGGTGAGAAAATACCTAGAGCCTCCAAAACTCTGGGTCTGCATCGGTCCGCACAAGTCTGTGTAAACTAGCTCCAACACCCATTTTGCATGCTCCCCTACACCAGAGAATGCCTCGTGATGCTGCTTCCCCTCCAAACAGCCGATGCATAACTGTTGCTCAAAATTAGAGATGGTAGGCAGGTCACGCACCATCTACTTTGCTTGAAGCTGCTGCAAGGCGCGCATGCTGATGTGGCCGTAGCGCGCATGCCAGATCTCGCCATCTGTCGCCTGCACCACTGCTGCAAGACTCTACTCACGCGGGATCTTGGTCGCCCCCAGCACGCGGTTCATGTCGCCCTCCTTCACTGACTTGGCCAACTCCTCTCCTGTTTCCTTGTTGAGGATAAAGCCATAATCATCATCAAAAACAACGCGTAGTCCTCTGTTGGTGAGAGAGGACACTAAGACAAGGTTGAATGCAGCATCAGGTACATACAGCACGCCATGGAAAACTCCCAGTTCAATGCCACGCGGGGTCTTTAATCACATCTCCACAATCCCAATCCCCTCAGCATACACCACCCGATCATCATCCAAAGCAATCGGACGGGTGGGAATGGAGAGCAGCTGCGTGAACCACTCCTTGTGGTGCGTTAGACTCTTGGTACATCCCGAGTCCTTGTACCACGCCAAATCCGCCTTTTCATTCTGGGACATGTCAGACTTCGCCATGAAGAGGCGATCGTATACCTCCTTGGCAACGTTCATGTTGCCAAAATGGCGCATGCCAGTCTGGTTCTGCTGTTGCTGCTGCTGCTGGCATTGCTGTGACTGCTGCTGCTATTGCTGTGGACATTGCTGCTTTTGCTGCTGCTGCTGCTGCTCCTTCTGGTCCCTTTTGAACTTGAAGCACTCTTTCTTGTAATGCCCCTCTTTCTGGCAATAGTGGCACTTGCCCTTCTTCTTGCCTCTCCGCTGCCCGGATTGCCACTGCTGCTGGTTGCGTGAGCCCATGGCCATGAAAGCTGCTTCACTGCTGCTGCTGCCGCCATTGCGCTTTGCTGCATTGCGACACAGTTCCAAATGCACCAAGTGTGTGCAGATGAAGTCGAGGTCGAGAGTCGGCTGGCACCCCAACGTCTCTCGCACCGTGTCGTAGCTGTTGGGAAAGGAGCCATCCGGCTTAGTTTCGGGTCCACAAGAGCAAGTTCCAGGAAGCTACCAGATGCCTACTCCGATCGTCAATCCGACTTCACCATTGGAAAGATCAGGTGGCAAATTGTCTACGGTCCAAGTTTCAGCCCGATCCAACGGTCGGATTGGGAGATATCAATTTTCGAAGTTTCGGGGGTCATGGACCGTCGATGTGTGGGTGGGCATGGGTGATGGCTCCATGCCTTAGCCTGAGAAAAGAAAAAGGCAAGAGGTCCAGGGTCAGGACCTGATAGGAGAAATATCCAAAAAGGTCCTTGGTCTTAGGATTGCCTTGTCAGAGTGTGCTGACTAGGATAAAGGTACCTCTCCTTACTTTTTAGGTGAGGTGAGATCCTTGTGTGCTAGCCATGGACACATGGCGATTCTCCATGGGTTTGTGGGTTATGTGACCACTAGGAGTGTGCCATGAGAGCATTCTCTAGCTCTCTAGGTCGTGTGTGAGTGGTCAGCCTGATTGCTAGGCTGATTTCCTCCCTTGTGTGAGATTATGGATTCTAGTGTGTGAGCCTTAGCCTCCATGGCTAAGTGGTGTGGCTTGTGAGAGGGCTGACTTGCCCNGAGTTATGCTCAAAACGAGGTCGGCCAGGGCTACACTCTTCTCTATGAGTAAGACTGTCGCCTTGTGATGACCATAACTCTCTCGTTTCTTTGTCAAATTTAAAAAGTGGCACATGCGAATTGTAGTATTTTTCCTAAGCTTTCCATTGGTGCAAAAATATTTGCATTCCATCGATTCGTTTGGGAGAAACGCCGTTTACAAGCTGGCTGGCCTGAGTTGGAGTAGGAGCAGAAGCATACCCTGTTTTCAAGAGGGCATATCTTTTGAAATCCCCTGTTGATGACCCTGTTTTATGGGTCGATCTGAAAGGTTTTGAGCTGAATTTTCCAGTGGTGGGCTCAGTTTTTTAAAATTCCTTGTCTGCTGGCATCTACAGTCCATTTTCTGTCAGACAGATTTCTGGCAGAAGCGGCAGCAGAAGCAGGGGTAGCGCCGCCATCCAAGGGCAGCGCTGAGCATCACCAAGGCTCAAAATGGCAGCAGCTGGCGTTGTGACAGCAGCCCAGCCTTTGGAGAGGCTGGAGGGACGCGCCAACTTCACGTTTTGGAAGATCCGTACCCGCCTCCTTTTGGAGGAGAGGGGCTTGTGGGAGGTGGTGAGCGGCGACGAGCCGGCTCCAGTTCCGCAGGCAAAAGGCATCACCGCAGCACAGGTGGTGGCGGGGAAGACGCCGCAAAAGGGTGCAGCTGATGCGGGTTCTTCTGCAGCTGTACCAGCGACGTATGAGGAGTGGAAGAAGAAGGACAGGCAGGCCTATAGGTTGCTTGTCAACACCATCTCCAACCCGCATCTTCAGTACGTGAGTGACAAGGCTACTGCAAAGGAGGGGTGGGACACATTGTGCAAGAAGTATGAGAGCAAGGATCCTGCATTCCTCATGCTTTTGGAGGAAAAGATGATGGCGCTGAAAATGCAGGGTGGTGAAGGGATGGAGGCGTATCTGGACAGGGCTAAGGAGCTGGCGAAGCAGCTGAGAGCGGCCGGCAACCCTGTGGAAGAGACGCGCTTCATCCTCCTCTTGCTGAGGGGACTCCCAACCAGCTACGACAC
>SZWC01002266.1:0-31326 GCA_023375785.1 Penium margaritaceum
GGTTGGTGTTTCAACAGATCGGTGACCAGTTCTGTATTGATGTGGGCCAGTCTTCTGTGGATGAGCTCAGTATGCTTTGGGTCTGTTTTGGTCATGAGGTAAGTCTGTGCACGGTTGGAAGGCAATGTAGGGAACAGGGTTAAGCGGTACAGCATGTCAGAATGCAAAGGTCCATCGGCCAGCAATGCACCGTGTGCATCAAACAACATGTATTTTTCTGCTTGCGTCAGCGTTGACATCCCCAATTGGCGATCCAACTGCCCCCCTGACAACAGATTCACCTTCAGCCGAGGGACATACAAAACTCCAGTCAGCCACATGACCCCTCCCGGTGCTTGTAATGCAACAGTCCCAATGCCCTCCACCCTCAGCACCTCTCCTGAGCCCGTCCGCACACCTTCTACATCATGAGTGGCATACAAGGACACAAACAACTGGCGATGAGGTGACATGTGATGTGATGTTGCTGTATCAAACAACCACTCGTGCATGGGCAAGATGTGTGATGTAGTGATATGCGTGTGCCCAAGGCACGGACCTGGCTAGGGCGCTGTAGTGGTCTCTGGAGGGAAAGTGATGGGTGGAGCCTCCTGCATGTCAGCAGTGTGCGGAGTCGCCATGTCGTCGTACACGCGCTGAGCCCACCCTGGGACCGGCACCGGAGCTGCAGCGAATGGTGGCACGTGGTGTACGGGCATCCCGTAGGGCCCCGACTGTGGCATCATCTGCTGTAGCGGCTGTGACTGAAGCTGATGCTGAGGCGGCAGTCCAAAGGTAGCTGCTGCTATAGGATGGTAGGGGTACATCCCAGGTGCTCCATGTCCACCAAAGTGCTGCATTGCAGGGAACTGCTGCACTGACTGATGCTGCTGCTGGACCTGTCTCTGTTGCTGTTGTGTCTGCCTCTGCTGCTGCTGTGTCTGCTGCTGCTGTCTCTCCATCATCTGCCGTTGGAGGGAAGGGCACCTACGCCATAAGTGCCCAATCTGGTTGCAATAGCTGCACCTCTGGTTACCTTGACCTCGTCCACCACCGCGACCACTGCCACCAGACCAGCCACAACCCCCATTGGAGGATCCACCAAGAGAGGTGAATGAGGTCTGAGTCGCCGCAGCAGCAGCGGAGGAGGAGCTCTGGTGTGCATAAGCTGTCGGTGGTGCAGCTGTCATATCGCGAGCCTCGCCCTTCAGTATGTCTTCGTAGTTGCGCAGCTTTTCAAAGACAGAGGAGAGGTCGATGAGCTCAATCTCAGCGACTGGATGACGACGAAGGAGGTTACGCCGAAACTCCTTGTACTGCTCGCCGAGGTGGAGCAGCACGACGTCCAACCACTCTAGGATAGAGCACGATGCACCCAGACCCAACAATCGACGACGGATATCCATGGCTTCATCCCAAAATTCAGGAACTGGCGCCCCTGGTTTAGGGTAGAGATTGCGGAGGCGATCTCAGAGTGTCACAACAAGGGTCATGCCCTGCTCTTCTTGACGCGTGGACAGGTGACGCCAAGCCTCATGCGGTCGTGCTGCTCCACTGCGTGGATCGGAGGGATCCTCGCCCCGGCCGCCAAAGCGGAAATGACGCAGGGCGTATGCTTGCAGATCAGGCAGTGCACGTGTTAAGGCGTTGAATGCTCGCAGTAGCATGAGGTCCGTTGTTGTGTCTGGAGGCGGGCGGATGTAAAGTTCTTCCAATCCATGTTCCGCTGCCCATGACAAGAAGATATCCCGCCATGCAAGATAGTCTCTCGTTCCCAGCTGAGGTGGTGAGAGTTCCTTCTGGCCCAGTCCCAACTGCGCCATGGCGGCAGCGGTAAGGGTGACGTTAGGAGCGTTCCCCCCACTACCGCTATCTCCGGGATTGCCGGGGCTGCCGGCACCTCCGTTTGTTCCAGCTACCTCCCTCATGGTGCCTGGAAGGTTGTTCCTGACGTCTGTCTAGCAACTAATGGTGCTAGGGGGGCCCAAGAAAATTTCGGCAGTAGTTCGCCGGGCCCACTTTGGGCCCAGTTTTCTGCCGAGAGCCCGAAGCTCTTTAGGAAAGCCTCTAAAGACGTCCTGGGACCCTGCAAGAGCGATCGAGCCCCCCCAGACCCTGCTCCTCCCCAGGAGTTGCAGTTTGAGCACTTTGGGAGGTCCTTGGAGAGGCGTGGAGCCTTCCTTCGTCGGCGGCGCTCCGTCCCAAGCCTCTCCAGCAAGCGTGAGGTCTTGCTAGGGTTCGCGCGCCCCCTTAGGCCAAGGTCGACGCCTTAGATGGCCTTCGTCGACCCCCTCTATCCCTTCGACCCTAGCTGACGTGGCGTCCAAGTGGCGGCCGCCCCCTTCTTCAGCTCCTACGGTCGGTTCTCGCACTTTTCAGGCCCGAGAGAGGGCTCTGATACCATGAGAATCTCCTTACAAATCTAATGGGACAAACGGCGCTTCGTTTGGTTAAGCATGGAGCAAGCTAGCTCCAAAAACCCTAGGGTGGCTAACACGTTTTTACTACAAGTGCTTGAGTAACAAGGTACACCCTTGTTACGGGTGAGACTCGCTAATCGAGTCTCACCCGTCGGCCGGCAAGCCTCGCTCGCCGGCGCTTGACAGGGTGCGAGGGCGAAATCGCCGTATGCGCCCAGAAAAGGTGCGAGAGCACCTGCGAAGTCACCATCTATGCCAGATGTTAGGAAACCTAAAGCAGTCCTACAAAGTTACAAGTTGGAGTCTAATCTAGGTCTCGCATCACAGCGAGCACAATATGCCACACGAATCTCAAGAACAAAACTAGGTCTGCTAGCGGGGGCGGGCAAGGGTCGACGGCCGGCGGAGTGCGTGAGATAAGAGGACGACGCCGCCATGCGATGGGCTTGGCGAGCGCGTGTCTCCACTATCAATGTGGATCACCACCGACCGCCGAGTCCTCATGCATTGCACACCCGAGGGCACATACGCACGAATATATATACAGAGGGTTATCACGTGTAGTAGACCAGACGCAAAGGGTCCGCCCGCCCTTTGCCCTCGAACCTCAGGCGCGCGTGCCGCGTTGCCTGCAGGAAGCGGAGACAGCGCTTCACCGCCTGCCAGTGTAGGGGCCCTGGGTCGGCCACGTACCTGCTCACTTGGCCCACTGCGTAGGCCAGGTCCGGTCGAGTCGCCACCATGGCGTACATGAGGCTGCCCACCTCCAATTGGTAAGGCACCCCTGCCATATCCTTCCGCTCTTCTTTTGTTTGCGGCGCCATTGCCGCACTCAGTTCATAGGTCGTGGAGACATGACTGCACACTGGTTTGCAGTCCTCCATGCCGTACCACTTTAGCACCCCGGCCACGTATTTGGCCTGTCCGAGCTCAAGCGTGTGGCCCTCCGGTTCCGCGTAATTCTCACCCCGAGGTAGAACTCCAGCTCCCCCATGTCTGACATCTGGAACCTGCTGCTCAGTTGCTCTTTCAGCTGTTGTAGGCTCGGCACGTGTGAGGAGCACGAGATCAGATCGTCCACGTAGAGTGCAACAATGTGATGGAGCTTCTTGCTGCGCCGCACGTACACACTATGATCTGACTCACAGCGCTTGAAGCCGAGTTGTGCCATGATGCTGTCCATCTATTGGTATCAGCATTGGGGTAATTGATTTAGCCCGTATAAAGACTTCCGCAGCTTGCACACCTTACCCTGCGGTGCCTCCACACCCTCTGGCACCTCCATGTAGATTTCCTTGTCGATGATGCCATTGAGGAAGGCTGTCTTTATGTCCATTTGGTGGAGCTCCATGTCCTTCGCGGCTGCCACCGCAAAGATCGCCCGGATGCTTCTGAACTTGGCCACTGGGGTGAACGTCTCATCGTAGTGCTCGTCTTTACGCTGTGCGTGCCCCTTCGCCACGAGCCGCACCTTGTACTTGTCAACCACACCTTCCTTTGTGAACTTGGTCTTGAAGACCCACTTCGAGCCGATGACCTTGGCATCTTTCGGCCTGTCAACCAGCTGCCACGTGTCGTTTTCAGCAATGTACGCCAACTCCGACTTGATGGTAGCGTCCCACTGCTTTCCCTCTGGCCGCGCAAGTGCCTCTTGCACGGTCGTCGGCTCCGTTGATGCGGCCACCATGCACCACGTCATACCAATCCATCCACCGGTGCCTACGTCCAAACGCTTCCCCGCTCTCGCTGTCTCCCGCTATAGCGCGGCACTCTTGGCGGCGTCTCGGCGCTTTGCTGCGATCCTTCCGAATCAGCCCGCTCCGGTGAATCATTGACCGAACGGCTTCCCGAGGATTCTTCCCGCTCCGGTGAACCATCAACCGGACGAGCGGCGCGTCTAGAGGATTTTTCTCCGACGCCCGACGCGAACTCCGCCGGGAGTGCGCGCTTCAGCACCCGCGGTGCCTCCTTCGACGGATCATTCCGCCGGATCTCCAGCCTAGCTGCATCATCATTAGAGTCCTCCACGTCGGCTGCTGCACCTGCTGCACCGCCGCGCTCTGACGCCACACCATCGACCCCCGCGTCCGCTGGCTCCTCCTCTTAGTCAAGGAGCTGGAACCACTCTCCTTGTTTTGGAGTGTTCCCGATGCTCATGTCGTTGCTGCTGTTGCTAAAGCTCTGCTGCTCGGCGAACTCGACGTCACGGCAGCGGATGATCTCTTGCGTGCGCCGTTCCCAGAGCCGATACACCTTTTGTGCGCTCTCGTAGCCGAGGATTAAGCACGGCTTTGTCCGCGGTTCCAGCTTGCTATTGCGTCGTTGCGCCACTTGCACCATCGCATGCGCCTTGCACCCGAACACCTTCAGGTGTGCCACGTTTGGCTTGCGCCCGCTCCAAACCTCCTGCGGTGTCTTCCAGCCGCCCTTACCCTTCAGCACTGCTGTTGGGGTGAGGTTGATGGTGTACCTCGCTGTACGCATAGCCTCTGCCCAGAACCCTTGCGGCAACCCCGCATCGACAAGCATGGTCCGCACTATGTTGAGCAGCGTCTGGTTTGCCCGCTCCGCAACTTGGTTGGATTGTGGCAAGCATGGCGTAGTGGGTTCTCACTTGATGCCCTGCTACTTCATCCACTCGTTGCAGCCCACGTACTCTCCGCCATTGTCGCTGCGTAGCGCTCTGACCTTCCGGCCAGTCTGCCTCTCCACCGCTGCGACGTACTCTTTCAGCATGTCCAGGACCTCGCCTTTCCGCTTCATGAAATACACGTAGAGCTTCCTGCTGCAGTCGTCAACGAAGGCGACAAAGTATCTGAAGCCGCCGTTTGACGGCGTTTTGAATGGTCCGCACCCGTCGCTGTGCACGACCTCCTGGAGGTCCTTTGCGTGAGCTGCGTTCTTGTTGAATGGCTTGCACCGTGCCTTGCCCAAAATGGAAGGCTTGCACTTTTTGTGCGCTGCTACATTTGCTGCCGCGTCTGCACTGTCGATGACGAGGCCACGCACAATGTCACGCTTCACCATCTCCTTAACGGTTGCGGGCGCGGAATGCCCCAACCGTTAGTGCCAGAGCTCCAGATCAGCATTTCCTCCCTTGCCCATGTTGACGACGCGCTCCTGCAAATCTGCTGCGTCGGATGCCGTAGGGACCAGTTTGGTCTCCATGATGTAAAGACCGCCCTCGCGCTTCGCCTCTAGCACGACCTTGCCATCGCCGTTGATGCGCACCGTTGTGCTTTTCCTACGGAAGAGCACCTCATACCCTTTGTCCGTCAAGCGGCTAACACTCATTATGTCAGCCAGGCCGGGGACGTGCTGCACATCACAGATTGTGCACAGCTCCTTCTTACCGCCCACCACGACTTCCACCTCCATGTCGCCTTGGCCGGCCGCCGGCTCGACTTTGTCGTTCCCGACCACCATAGACTTGGAGGACTTCTCGTAGGTGACGAACCCCACCTTCTTGCCTTGGGTGTGCTCCTCGGCCCCGGAATCCAGGCACGGCCTGTTGGCCTTCTTTAGGAAGTGGTTCTTGTTGCCGTTGAAGAGCGACCTGCCCTTGCTATTCTTGCCGCTGGTTTTCGCCTCCTCTGGGCACTCATGGGCCCAATGGCCATCCTTGCCGCAAGTGCAGCACGTACCTTTCTTGGCACCCTTCTTGCTGCCGCCCTTTCCTCCACTTCCTTGGCTCCCGCTTCCACCACCACGCGTTTTGGTGACGAGGGCCGATGAGGAAGACGAGGACTCCCCGCAGCTCGGACGCTGCGCCTCGTTGCGGATGTACTCCGTGACTGCGCCATAGGTGAGCTTGTCCTCTGACCATCGTCCAAGGACGGTGATGAGTGGGTCCCAATTGTCAGGTAGGGCCATGGGGAGGGCCATCGCTTGCAGCTGCGTGTCGATCTTCCACCCCATGTCATTGTAGTGCGAGGCGAGCGACTCGATCTGCTGCATGGCGGAGATGACATCATCTCCCTCCTCGATTCTCACCGTGAGGAGTCGCTTCATCGCCAAGATTTTGTTCGTGAGCGACTTGGATTGGTGGATGGAGCAGAGCTTTTCCCAAGCTTTGGCTGCCAGCTTGCAGCCTTGGAAGTAGCCCCACTGCGACTTGACTGTCCCTAACAGCAGGAGCATGAGCACCCCCGTGTTCTACTTTTCAAAGGCCTGCTTCTCCATGTCCGTAGTAGTGGCCTTTGTGAGCACCTCCTTTCCCAGCATGACATCCATCAGCCCCTTATGCGAGAGGTACAGTTCAAACTGCCACCTCCATAGCCCGAAACCTGGGCCGCCCGCATACTTCTGAATGGGCTGCGTCTCCTTATGCGCCATGTGCAAAGCTGCTACTCCCACGAGTTCTCAGAACTTCACGGCGACGTCCAAGACGACGATCCCGTGCGCTGTGGAAGATGTGAACGTTGAAGGCGTTCAAACTGGTGGGCCCATAACCCGTTGTCAGGATGAGATCCGCGTGATGCGGTCCCAACGTTTGTCTGATCGTCTCTAGTGGTTCACGTCTACTGTTTTGGGTGAATCTGAGACTGAGCGTGAGCTTTCTGGTCGCCTCATGCTATGTGAGCAGGAATTTAGAGAAAGTCAGTTTGCGAAGGGAATAACGTCGTTTTGTGTTAGTTTGTGAACATAAATATGATCACAACATTTATAGGGCTAGTTGTGAGCTTTCCAACGTACCAAATCCTGCGCAATTTGGCCAAGCGTAGCTCAAGTTATGCTTGCCGAAGCGCAGGTCGTACCCACCACAGAAGCCTGACGCCGCCACTCGCCGTGGCGCCTTCATTCACGTGCGAAGCGCCTTTCCCAAGGCGCATGTCCCATAGCACATGGTGTATGGGTCCCCTGCACTGTTTCCACACACCCTATCCACTTTTGTGTCGTGTTTGGTGATGGGGTGTGACAAGGTTCGAAACCAGTCCGCGGACCTGAAGTCAGAATTTTGACAAAGTCCCCGAGTAACCAAACGTACTACTGAGTTTCGGACATGGAGCCAGGATTTTGGCTAAGTCCCTAAGTAGCAACCTGCACTACTGGATCCGGTGGATGATCCGCCGGATGAGGTGGATCATCCACCGGACGCCTCAGCAGGACTATCGGAGCATTTTCTCTAGATGGTATTTTTGTTACTCGGTCCGGTTGATTATCGACCGGGTTTCGAGTCGCAGCCGGCTCCCAAAGCCGCTGCGTATATCCCAACTTTGGAAGGTCATATCTCCCTCGATACTTGTCCGATTCCGGCGAAACAACTTCTAGCGGATTCAGTGACTCATCAGCTTTCAGGGACAACCCTACACTTTAGGATCCGAGTAAATGTCGTGTCGCCATATCCGCCGGAGCGGAGTTTCCATTTTCTGGCGGCTCGTAAGCGCCTCCCGGCGCCGCACTTGGACATGCGGAAGGGCAATGTTTCAACATTCTCCCCCTTGCACCTTCCATGCCCACTGCTCCTCATTGCTCTCACTCATCTTCCGCTGCACCCTCCAGCCCATCATAGCTGGTCATCCCAAGTCCGGCCACGCTCATCGCGTGCCGATCTGCGGGTTGCGCTTTGGTCAAGCAATCCGCAAGCATGCTGTGCGTGCTGCAGTGCTGCAGCACCACCTGCCCCTTCTCAACCATGTCCCGTGCGTAGTGATAACGCACGTCAATGTGCTTCGTCCTCATGTGCTGCGTCGGGTTGTTGGTCAGCGAGATGGAGCCAATGTTGTCCTCATGGACCAACGTAGGCTCCTACTGCGGAGGACTGCACACTAGTTTGCAGTCCTCCATGCCGTACCGCTTCAGCACCTCGGCCACGTATTTGGCCTGTCCGAGCTCAAGCGTGCGCGCCCTATGGTCCCGCATAATGCTCATCCCAAGGTAGAACTCTAGCTCCACCATGTCCGACATGTGGAACCTGCTGCTGAGCTGCTCTTTTAGCTGCTGTAGGCTTGGCAGGTCTGTGGAGCACAAGATCAGATCATCCACGTAGAGTGCAACAATCTGATGGAGCTTCTTGCTGCGCTGCACGTACACACTGTGATCTGACTCACAGCGCTTGAAGCCGAGTTGTGCCATGAAGCTGTCCATCTGTTGGTACCTGCATCGGGGCGATTGTTTTAACTCGTGCAAGGACTTCCGTAGCTTGCACACCTTGCCCTCCAGCGCCTCCACCCCCTCCGGCACCTCCATGTAGATTTCCTTGTCAATGATGCCATTCAGGAAGGCTGTCTTTACGTCCATTTTATGGAGCTTCATGTCCTTCGCGGCTGCCACCGCAAGGATCGCCCGGATGCTTCTGAACTTGGCAACGGGGGCAAACGTCTCATCGTAGTGCTCGTCCTTACGTTGTACGTGCCCCTTCGCCACGAGCCGCGCCTTGTACTTGTCAACCACACCTTCCTTTGTGAACTTGGTCCTGAAGACCCACTTGGAGCCGATGACCTTGGCGTCTTTCGGCCTGTCAACCAGCTGCCACGTGTCGTTTTTAGCAATGGACGCCAACTCTTACTTGATGGCGGCGTCCCACTGCTTTCCCTCTGGCCGCGCAAGTGCCTCTTGCACGGTCGTCGGCTTCGTTGATGCAGCCAACATGCACCGCGTCATACCAATCCATCGACCGGTGCCTATGTCAAAAGGCTTCCCCGTTCTCCGCTGCCTCCCGCTGCGGCGCGGCACACTTGGCAGCATCTCGTCGCTTTGCTCCGATCCTCCGACTTAGCCTTCTCTGGTGAATCATTGACCGGACGGCTTCCCGAGGATTCTTTCCGCTTCGGCGAACCATCAACCGGACGAGCGGCGCGTCTAGAGGATTTTTCTCCGACGCTCGACGCGAACTCCGTCGCGAGTGCGCGCTTCGGCACCCACGGTTCCTCCTTCGACGGATCATTTCGCCGGATCTCCAGCCTAGCTGCATCATTGTCAGAGTCCTCCGTGTCGATTGCTGCACTTGCTGCACCGCCGCGCTCCGACGCCGCATCATCGACCTCGGCATCCACCGGCTCCTCCTCGTAGTCAAGGAGCTGGAGCCACTCCCCCTGTTTTGGAGCATTCCCGATGCTAATGTCGTTGCTTCTGCTGCTAAAGCTCTGCTGCTCGTCGAACTCGACGTCACGACTGCGGATGATCTCTTGCGTGCGCGGGTCCCAGAGCCGATACACCTTTTGTGCGCTCTTGTAGCCGAGGAACAAGCACGGCTTTGCCCGCGGTTCCAGCTTGCTGTCGCGTTGTTGCACCGCTTGCACCATCGCATGCGCCTTGTAGCTGAATACCTTCAGGTGCGCCACGTTTGGCTTGCGCCCGCTCCAAACCTCCTTTGGTGTCTTCTAGCCGCCCATACCCTTCAGCACCGCTGTTGGGGTGAGGTTGATGGTGTACCTCGCTGTACGCACAGCCTCTGCCCAGAGCCCTCGCGTCAATCCCACATCCACAAGCATGGTCTGCACCATGTTGAGCAGCGTCTAGTTTGCCCGCTCCGCCACTCCGTTGGATTGTGGCGAGTACGGCATAGTGGGTTCCCACTTGATGCCCTGCTGCTTCATCCACCCGCTGCAGCCCACGTATTCTCCGCCATTGTCGCTACGTAGCGCTCTGACCTTCCGCCCAGTCTGCCTCTCCACCGTTGCGACGTACTCTTTCAGCTGGTCCAGGACCTCACCTTTCCGCTTCATGAAGTACACGTAGAGCTTCCTGCTTCAGTCGTCAATGAAGGTGACGAAGTATCTGAAGCCGCCATTTGACGGCGTTTTGAACGGTCTGCACACCTCGCTGTGCATGACCTCTAGCAGGTCCTTTGCGCGAGCCGCGGATGCCGCACGGACCACTTTGGTCTCCACAATGTAGAGACCGCCCTCGCGCTTTGTCTCTAGCATGACCTCGCCATCACCGTCAATGCGCACCACTACGCCTTTCCTGCGGAAGAGCACCTCATACCCTTTGCCCGTCAAGCGGCTAACACTTAGGATATCAGCCAGGCCGGGACGTGCTGCACATCACGTATTGTGCACAACTCCTTCTTACCGCCCACCACGTCTTCCACCTCCACGTCGCCTTGGCCGGCCGCCGGTCCGACTTTGTCGTTCGCGACCACCATAGACTTGGAGGACTTCTCGTAGGTGAGGAACCCCACCTTCTCGACTTAGGTGTGCTCCTCGACCCCGGAATCCAGGCATCGCCTGTTGGCCTTCTTGAGGAAGTGGTTCTTGTTGCCGTTGAGGAGTGACCTCTCCTTGCTATTTTTGCCGCCAGTCTTTGCCTCCTCCAGGCACTCACGGGCCCTCCTTGCCGCAATTGCGGCACGCACCTTTCTTGGCGCACTTCTTGCCACCGCCCTTTCCGCCACTTCCTCGGCTCTCGCTTCCGCCACCATGAGTTTTGGTGACGAGGGCCGATGAGGAAGACGAGGAATCCACGCTGCTTCGACGCTGCGCCTCGTTGCGGATGTACTCTATGACTGTGCCATAGGTGAGATTGTTCTCCGACCATCCTCAAAGGACAATAATGAGTGGGCCCCAAATGTCAGGTAGGGCCATGAGGAGGGCCATTGCCTATAGCTGCGTGTCGATCTTCCATCCCACGTCATTACATTGTGAGGCAATCGACTTGATCTGCTGCATGGCGGAGATGACATCATCTTCCTCCTCAATTCTCACCGTGAGGAGTCGCCTTATCGCGAAGATTTTGTGTGCGAGCGACTTGGATTGGTGGATGGAGCAGAGCTTTTCCTTAGCTTTGGCTGCCAGCTTGCAGCCATGGAAGTAGCCCCACTGCGACTTGGCTGTCCCGGACACCAGGAGCATGAGCGCCTCCGTGTTCTTCTTTTCGAAGGCCTGCTTCTCCACGTCGTAGCAATGGCCTATGTGAGCACCTCCTTTCCCAGCATGACATCCAGCAGCCCCTTATGCGAGAGGTGCAGTTCGAACTGCCACCTCTCTAGCCCGAAACCCGGGCCGCCTGCATACTTGTGAATGGGCTGCATCTCCTTCTGCGCCACGTGCGCAGCTGCTACTCCGACGAGTAATGAGAAGTTCACGGCGACGTCCAAGACAACAATCATGTGCGCTGTGGAAGATGTGAACGTTGAAGGCGTTCAGACTGGTGGGCCCATAACCCTTTGTCAGGATGAGATCCGCGTGATGGGGTCCTGACGTTTGTCTGATCGTCTCTAGTGGTTTACGTCTACTGTTTTGGGTGAATATGAGACTGAGCGTGAGCTTTCTGGTCGCCTCACGATATGTGAGCAGGAATTTAGAGACAGTCAGTTTGCGAAGGGAAAAACGTCGTTTTGCGTGAGTTTTTGAACATGGATATGATGACAATATTTATAGGGCTAGTTGAGAGCTTTCCAAGGCACCAAACCGCGTGCGATTTGGCCAAGCGTAGCTCAAGTCATGCTTGCCGAAGCGCAGGTCTTACCCACCACAGAAGCCTGACGCCGCCACTCGCCGTGGCGCCTTCATTCACGTGCGAAGCGCATTTCCAAAGGCGCATGTCCCATTGCACATGGTGTATGGGTCCGCTGCACTATTTCCACACACCCTACCCACTTTTGGGTTGTGTTTGGTGATGGGGTGTGACGAGGTTCGAAACTTGTCCGCGGACCTGAAGTCAGAATTTTGACGAAGTCCCCGAGTAACACAACGTACTACTGAGTTTCGGACGTGGAGCCAGGATTTTGGCAAGTCCCTCAGTAACAACATGTACTTCTGGATCCGGTGGATGATCCGCCGGATCAGGTGGATCATCCACCGGATGCCTCGACAGGACTATCGAAGCATTTTCTCCATAGGGTGCTTTTGTTACTCGGTCCGGTCGATTATCGACCGGATTTCGAGTTGCAGCCGGCTCCCAGAGCCGCTGCGCATACCCCAACTTTGGAAGGCCATATCTCCCTCGATACTTGTCCGATTCCGGCGAAACAACTTCTACCGGATTCAGCGACTCATCAACTTTCAGGGGCAGTCCTATATTTTAGGTTCCGAGAAAGTGTCTAGTCGCCAGATCCGCCGGAGCGGAGTTTCCATTTTCTGGCGGCTCGTCACCGCCTCCCGGCGCCGCACTTGGGCATGCGGAGGGGCAATTTTTCAACACTCATCACTCTCTTCACCCACGTCTCTGAAAATCACAAGAAGGGCTCTCTGAGATCTGGCAAACCCTGTTTCTGACCTGCGCATCATATTTTCTCCTGCGTTGACTCCAAAGGGGGCTGTCGGAATACTGAAGTGAACATTGGAAATCTCCCTCGGATAATCCGAGTTCTCAATAAATACGTCAGGTTCAGCATCGAGCCAACACGAACCACCTCACCAACGGATTGATGGTCACGGCCAGTGACTTAAAGGCAAGTCGCCCCTAATAACTGTGACCACGTCGCAGTTGCGTCCGGCTAGCAAAGAAGAAGCCGTTGTAATATCTTTGTCCTGTTCTGTGATGTATTATTGAGGACGTTCATTGCCTCAAATTGACCATAACAGTTCTGCTCATCCTGTTCTCCTTTGGTTCCGCGGCTTTGGCGCCATGTCTTTGCTCTACTCGCTCCTTGGATTCCCTTTCTTTGCCAGCCCCTCTCATCTCTTCGCTCCGTCACTCTCGCTCCTTCGCTCAGCTCTCTTACTCCACCAACCATCACTCATCTTGCCAATTCCCTCTCACATCAAGTTGTCTACATCGGTTACCTCGCGTCACAGCCTCTATCAGCTCCTGCGACTAAGGCCTCGGACCGCTCTTGCTTATGTCACTCTACTGACGTACACTTGCATGTCGTGACGCTTTTGCCTGCTTCTATTGCTGCTGTCCTCGTGCCTACGTTCTCCTGACATGGTATCAGAGCTCCAGGTAACATCACCTGGAGTCCCATCAGTGCGTCATCGCTCTGCCACCATCCTTCCTTTATCGCTTCCCCTCGCGTTCCGCTACCGCTGCTACCATTGCCGCATGCTTCTCTGCTTCGCCCGCAGCGGACATCAGCAGCACTACCTGACAAGTTCCCGCACTCAAGAAACACATCGTCATCCTAAGAAAGCCGTACACCCATTTCCGTGCTCGTGGCTAACAATCGGTGACTTTTCGCTCACATGAGCCACAAGCAACTATCGAGCCGCCACCTGCCATCAAATACCAAGAAGCTTCCTGCCATATGCCATCCACTGCCCGTCATCACCTCTGTGACCGCAAGCATCTCCTCCTTGCCTCATCAGCATCATCTGTTACTTCCTCGCTGTCATCCTCTGTCTGCTTGCGTCCGTCATCTCGAGCCGCCCTCTCGCATCGCCTTCTTACCTCGTCTGCAGTTGTAGCCAAAACTGGCGCCAGCAGGATATCGGACACCACTAGTCTTCCTGTTTCCATTTCCAAGCCAACTAGGGAACAAGCCTTCACTCTCCTAACATCAGCGGTCTAATGCCTCTGCTCACTGCCTGACTCCCTCTGTTGCAACCAACCTCTTCCAGCTGACATGATATCGGACACCATCAGTCTTCCTGCTCCCATTTCTGAGCCAACTGGGGAACAAGCCGTCACTCTCCTGAAATCAAAAGAAGTGGTTGTGTCGCTCTAACTCTCTGCCGGGTCGCGCCTCATCTCACCTCTCTTTACCTGCATCGCTCCCTATCTCTATTCTCCATCATCATCATCAGCCTTCATTCTTCACTTCACGCGTCGTCTCTATATGCTACTATCAATCCTCCTTGTCCAATTCGCCGCCTTCTTCACCTCATCATCATGTTATGTTCTCCAGTCGCTACATGCGCATCATCCACACTGCCTCCGCATCGCCTCCTCCTCATCGACGTCATTCCGCAGCGCACGTGGTTCCGCTCCTGCGCCCACTCATTCATCAATTGTTTGATGAATGAGTGGGCTCCTCCTCCTTTGTTTCCGCATCGCTTTCAGCCTGGCCCAAGGATCCGCCCGGTCGCATCGCCTGTTCCGCGACAACCTGCGTCCACGCCAACACTTTCTTCAGCGCACGTGGCTCGCCCCTACGCCCACTCCATCATCATCATCAGCTTCCGCTCCAGCAATTATCATCAGCATCTGTGGCCAGCACAAGGATCTGCACGAGCTAGCTGCCCGCTTCGCAGCANGTGTGCTCCTCGACCCCGGAATCCAGGCATCGCCTGTTGGCCTTCTTGAGGAAGTGGTTCTTGTTGCTGTTGAGGAGTGACCTCTCCTTGCTATTTTTGCCGCCAGTCTTTGCCTCCTCCAGGCACTCACGGGCCCTCCTTGCTGCAATTGCGGCACGCACCTTTCTTGGCGCACTTCTTGCCACCGCCCTTTCCGCCACTTCCTCGGCTCTCTCTTCCGCCACCATGAGTTTTGGTGACGAGGGCCGATGAGGAAGACGAGGAATCCACGCAGCTTCGACGCTGCGCCTCGTTGCGGATGTACTCTATGACTGTGCCATAGGTGAGCTTGTTCTCCGACCATCCTCAAAGGACAATAATGAGTGGGCCCCAAATGTCAGGTAGGGACATGAGGAGGGCCATTGCCTATAGCTGCGTGTCGATCTTCCATCCCACGTCATTACATTGTGAGGCAATCGACTTGATATGCTGCATGGCGGAGATGACATCATCTTCCTCCTCAATTCTCACCGTGAGGAGTCGCCTTATCGCGAAGATTTTGTGTGCGAGCGACTTGGATTGGTGGATGGAGCAGAGATTTTCCTTAGCTTTGGCTGCCAGCTTGCAGCCATGGAAGTAGCCCCACTGCGACTTGGCTGTCCCGGACACCAGGAGCATGAGCGCCTTTGTGTTCTTCTTTTTGAAGGCCTGCTTCTCCACGTCGTAGCAATGGCCTCTGTGAGCACCTCCTTTCCCAGCATGACATCCAGCAGCCCCTTATGCGAGAGGTGCAGTTCGAACTGCCACCTCTCTAGCCCGAAACCCGGGCCGCCTGCATACTTGTGAATGGGTTGCATCTCCTTCTGCGCCACGTGCGCAGCTGCTACTCCGGCGAGTAATGAGAACTTCACGGCGACGTCCAAGACAACAATCCCGTGCGCTGTGGAAGATGTGAATGTTGAAGGCGTTCAGACTGGTGCGCCCATAACCCTTTGTCAGGATGAGATCCGCGTGATGCGGTCCTGACGTTTGTCTGATCGTCTCTAGTGGTTTACGTCTACTGTTTTGGGTGAATATGAGACTGAGCGTGAGCTTTCTGGTCGCCTCACGATATGTGAGCAGGAATTTAGAGACAGTCAGTTTGCGAAGGGAAAAACGTCGTTTTGCGTGTGTTTTTGAACATGGATACGATCACAATATTTATAGGGCTAGTTGAGAGCTTTCCAAGGCACCAAACCGCGTGCGATTTGGCCAAGCGTAGCTCAAGTCATGCTTGCCGAAGCGCAAGTCTTACCCACCACAGAAGCCTGACGCCGCCACTCGCCGTGGCGCCTTCATTCACGTGCGAAGCGCATTTCCAAAGGCGCATGTCCCATTGCACATGGTGTATGGGTCCGCTGCACTATTTCCACACACCCTACCCACTTTTGGGTCGTGTTTGGTGATGGGGTGTGACGAGGTTCGAAACTTGTCCGCGGACCTGAAGTCAGAATTTTGACGAAGTCCCGGAGTAACAAAATGTACTACTGAGTTTCGGACGTGGAGCCAGGATTTTGGCAAGTCCCTCAGTAACAACATGTACTTCTGGATCCGGTGGATGATCCGCCGGATCAGGTGTATCATCCACCGGACGCCTCGACAGGACTATCGAAGCATTTTCTCCATAGGGTGCTTTTGTTACTCGGTCCGGTCGATTATCGACCGGATTTCGAGTTGCAGCCGGCTCCCAGAGCCGCTGCGCATACCCCAACTTTGGAAGGCCATATCTCCCTCGATACTTGTCCGATTCCGGCGAAACAACTTATACCGGATTCAGCAACTCATCAACTTTCAGGGGCAGTCCTATATTTTAGGATCCGAGAAAGTATCTAGTCGCCAGATCCGCCGGAGCGGAGTTTCCATTTTCTGGCGGCTCGTCACCGCCTCCCGGCGCCGCACTTGGGCATGCGGAGGGGCAATTTTTCAACACTCATCACTCTCTTCACCCACGTCTCTGAAAATCACAAGAAGGGCTCTCTGAGATCTGGCAAACCCTGTTTCTGACCTGCGCATCATATTTTCTCCTGCGTTGACTCCAAAGGGGGCTGTCGGAATACTGAAGTGAACACTGGAAATCTCCCTCGGATAATCCGAGTTCTCAATCAATACGTCAGGTTCAGCATCGAGCCAACACGAACCACCTCGCCAACGGATTGATGGTCACGGCCAGTGACTTAAAGGCGAGTCGCCCCTAATAACCGTCACCACGTCGCAGTCGCGTCCGGCTAGCAAAGAAGAAGCCGTTGTAATATCGTTGTCCTGTTCTGTGATGTATTACTGAGGACGTTCATTGCCTCAAATTGACCATAACAGTTCTTCTCATCCTGTTCTCCTTTGGTTCCGCGGCTTTGGCGCCATGTCTTTGCTCTACTCGCTCCTTGGATTCCCTTTCTTTGCCAGCCCCTCTCATCTCTTCGCTCCGTCACTCTCGCTCCTTCGCTCAGCTCTCTTACTCCACCAACCATCACTCATCTTGCCAATTCCCTCTCACATCAACTTGTCTACATCGGTTACCTCGCGTCACAGCCTCTATCAGCTCCTGCGACTAAGGCCTCAGACCGCTCTTGCTTATGTCACTCTACTGACGTACACTTGCATGTCGTGACGCTTTTGCCTGCTTCTGTTGCTGCTGTCCTCGTGCCTACATTCTCCTGACATGGTATCAGAGCTCCAGGTAACATCACCTGGAGTCCCATCAGTGCGTCATCGCTCTGCCACCATCCTTCCTCTATCGCTTCCCCTCGCGTTCCGCTACCGCCGCTACCATTGCCGCATGCTTCTCTGCTTCGCCCGCAGCGGACATCAGCAGCACTACCTGACAAGTTCCCGCACTCAAGAAACACATCGTCATCCTAAGAAAGCCGTGCACCCATTTCCGTGCTCGTGGCTAACAATCGGTGACTTTTCGCTCACATGAGCCACAAGCAACTCTTGAGCCGCCACCTGCCATCAAATACCAAGAAGCTTCCTGCCATATGCCATCCACTGCCCGTCATCACCTCTGTGACCGCAAGCATCTCCTCCTTGCCTCATCAGCTTCATCTGTTACTTCCTCGCTGTCATCCTCTGTCCGCTTGCGTCCGTCATCTCAAGCCGCCCTCTCGCATCGCCTTCTTGCCTCGTCTGCAGTTGTAGCAAAAACTGGCGCCAACAGGATATCGGACACCACTAGTCTTCCTGTTTCCATTTCCAAGCCGACTAGGGAACAAGCCTTCACTCTCCTAACATCAGCGGTCTAATGCCTCTGCTCACTGCCTGACTCCCTCTGTTGCAACCAACCTCTTCCAGCTGACATGATATCGGACACCACCAGTCTTCCTGCTCCCATTTCTGAGCCAACTGGGGAACAAGCCGTCACTCTCCTGAAATCAAAAGAAGTGGTTGTGTCGCTCTAACTCTCTGCCGGGTCGCGCCTCATCTCACCTCTCTTTACCTGCATCGCTCCTTATCTCTATTCTCCATCATCATCATCAGCCTTCATTATTCACTTCCCGCATCGTCTCTATATGCTACCATCAATCCTCCTTGTCCAATTCGCCGCCTTCTTCACCTCATCATCATGTTATGTTCTCCAGTCGCTACATGCGCATCATCCACACTGCCTCCGCATCGCCTCCTCCTCATCGACGTCATTCCGCAGCGCACGTGGTTCCGCTCCTGCGCCCACTCATTCATCAATTGCCTCCTTTGTTTCCGCATCGCTTTCAGCCTGGCCCAAGGATCCGCCCGGTCGCATCGCCTGTTCCGCGACAACCTGCGTCCACGCCAACACTTTCTTCAGCGCACGTGGCTCGCCCCTACGCCCACTCCATCATCATCATCAGCTTCCGCTCCAGCAATTATCATCAGCATCTGTGGCCAGCACAAGGATCTGCACGAGCTAGCTGCCCGCTTCGCAGCAGCCTGCACCCACGCCGGTAGCAGATTTCTCGCGGCGTGTTGGCATCTGCCTTCCCCTTGCCACATCTTAGTCCCCTAATTCAGCAACACACATGGTTTTGCCCCTGCGTCCACTCCATCATCAATCGCTTCTCCGCCATCAGCATCATCCTTTGCTTGGCACAAGGATCCGCCTGGTCGCATCGCCCATTCCGCGACAACCTGCACCTACGCCGAAACTTCAATTGCGCACGTGGTTTCGCCCCTACGCCCACTCCATCATCAATCGCTCTTCCGCTGTCAACATCATCCTCTGCCCGACACAAGGATCCGCCCGGTCGCATCGCTCGAGTCGCGACGACCTGCGCCCATGCCAAAACTTCATACGAAGTTTCATCCCTGCACCCACTCACTCATCAATCATTCCTCCTCTCATTCTTCTACCCTCAACCTCGCCCAGTGCTTGGCATAAGCAACCCAATATCCTCACATGCATTGCGACGACTTGTACCTACGCCAAATCTCCCTCCTACACTCAAGGATCCACAACTATAACCAACCCACTCCTCAATCTGCACTCTTCCTTAGTGCAGGCAAGTCGCAATCCCACACTCAATCACTCGCACTTGCAGTTGAAGAGCAATCCAACAAAGTCAGTCCACAGGAACTGGATACCACGCATCTCCCTGCTCAAACCAAGCTAACCGATGGAACATGCCGCTGTATCCGTGGAACTGACTACTCAGCAGACGGCACCTTTGTGCATTTTCTTGGAACTCACAGAGTCTGCTGTGGCAGAGCACTCCTTGCGCGTGGCGTCATGGCAGTGCCCTCCATCTCTTGCACCCACTACCTCCACCATCATCTCTAAGGGACCATGCCAAGGAGAATGAGCTCTTGGTGGTATCCTCTTGGAACACTATTCTAATCAAGGTCAACTCATCAACCAACCTTGATGAATGAACGGTTCCCCCCGGCACTCCCTACACTGGAACAAACCACAAGCAACAACACGATCAACGCTCTCCTTCATGTCCAACCTTTAGTGAAGCCGATCTATTTCATTGACTGTTCAACACCCAACAGCGCATTGATCAACATTGTCACTCATCTTCCAGAGTGCTTACGGGACTCCCCCCAACTGCAGAGGAAAAGAGATGGTTACACAAACTACCATCAATCAAGGGTTGAACTCCTTCTCAACCTGGGACGACTTCAGTTCTCTAAGTTCAATCTCCGACAGGTACTGCTTGGTCTCCTAGACTCAATATCCCTTCTTGATACGGACTGGGTTGAAGCACTTCTGAAGGAGGCGCTCATCCTCACCACTCATCACTCTCTTCACCCACTTATCCGACACTCACACGAAGGACTCTTTGAGATCTGGCAAACCCTGTATCTGACCTGCATATCACATTCTCTCCAGCGTTGCTTTCAAAGAAGGCTGTCAGAATATTGAAGTCAACACTGGCAATCTCCCTCAGATAATCCGAGTTCTCAATAAATGCTTCAGGTTCCGCATCGAGCCAACAAAAACCACCTCGCCAACGGATTGATGGTCATGGCCAGTGACTAAAAGGCAAGTCGCCCCTAATAACCGCTAACACGTCTCTGTCGCGTCCGGCTAGGGAAGAAGAAGCCGTTGCAATAACTTTGTCCTGTTCTGTCATATATTAGTGAGGACGTTCATTCCCTCAAATGAACCAGAATAGTTCTGCTCATCCTGTTCTCCTTTGGTTCCGCGGCTTCGCCACCGTGTCTTCACTCTGCTTGCTCCTCGCATTCCCTATCTTCGCCAATCCCTCTCAACTCTTTGCTCCGTCACTCTNCGTGCCACTATTTGTTGAAAATCTTTCTACTTGCTAGTTAATAACTAGTGTTCCCAACCCATGGTTTCCCCCACAGACCATTTGTGACTCATGTTATGAGTTTTCAACGTTGACCACACACTCTCAAATCCGTTTGGTCATGGTTTGTGACACATGCCTACTTTGGTTTGTCAATATACATGGTTGCCACACCGTGACATTGCGTATCGAAGGTCATTGTGCTTTCTTGTTGACAGCTAGTGTTTCCAAACCATTGTTAGCCCCCTCTGACTATCTGTGACTCTTGTTGTGAGTTGTAACCGTTGACCACATGAAGTGAAATGCTTTGTTCATGGTCAGTGACATGTTCATACTTTGGTTGGTCCCTATGCATTGTAACCACACTGTGCCACTACATATTGAAGGTATTTGTACTTGCTAGTCGATAACTAGTATTTACATATCATTGTCTTCCACCCTGACCATTTGTGACTTGTGTTACGAGTTGTCAAAGTTTACCACACTTAGTGACATTATTTGGTCATGGTCAGTGACATATGCCTCCTTTGGTTGGTCATCGTGCATGGTATCCACATCGTGCCACAACGTATTGAGGCTCCTTGTGCTTGCTATTTGATACTTTGTGTTCCCAAACCATTGCTTCCCCCTGTGACCATTTGTGACTCGTATTATGAGTTGTCAATGTTGACCACACACAGCGGATTTATTTGGTAAAAGGCAGTACATATGCCTACTTTGGTCGGTCATTGTGCATGGTAGCCACACTGTGCTACTACTGACTGAGGGTCGTTGTACTTGCTAGCTGAGAACTGATATCACATAACATTGTTTCCTCCCCTTACCCTTTGTGACTCGTGTTATGGTTGGTCAACGTTGACCACCCATATTGAAATTCTCTGGTCATGGTCATTGACATATGCCTCGTTTGGTTGTTTGGTGTGCATATTAGCCACATTGTGCCACTGCGTATTGAAGTTCTTTGTCCTTTCTAGTCAAAACATAGGGTTCCTAAACCATTGTCTCTCTCTCTGACCATTTGTGTCTCGTGTTATGAGTTGTCAATGTTGACCACACACAGTGGACTTCTTCGGTCATAGCCAGTGACATATGCATCCTTTGGTTGGTCTTTCTGCACGCTACCCACACCATGCCACTACTTGTTGAAGATCTTTCTACTTTCTAGTTTATGACTAGCGTTCCCAACCCATGGTTTCCCCCACTGACCATTTATGACTCGTGTTATGTGTTTTCAACGTCGACCACACACTGTGAAATCCGTTTGGTCATGCTTAGTGACATATGCCTACTCTGGTTTGTCCATGTACATGGTTACGACGTCGTGTCACTACGTATCAAAGGTCTTTGCGCTTCCTAGTTGATAACTAGTGTTCCCAAACCGTTGTTAGCCCCTCTGAATATCTGTGACTCGTGTTGTGAGTTGTCAACATTGACCACATGAAGTAAAATTCTTTGGTCATGGTCAGTGACATATGCATACTTTGGTTGGTCACTGTGCATTGTAGCCACACTGTGCCACTACATATTGAAGATATTTGTACTTGCTAGTCGATAACTAGTATTTAGAAACCATTATCTTCCACTATGACCATTTGTGACCCGTGTTATGAGCTGTTAAAGTTTACCGCACATGGTGACATTCTTTGGTCATGGTCAGTGACATACGCATACCGGGGTTGGTCATCGTGCATGGTATCCGCACCGTGCCACAACGTACTGAAGGCTATTGTGCTTGCTAGTTGATACCTGGTGTTCCCAAACAATTGTTTCCCTCTCGGAATATTTGTGACACTTATTATGAGCTGTCAACGTTGACCACACACAGCGGATTTCTTCGGTCAAAGGAAGTACATATGCCTAATGTGGTCGGTCATTGTGCATGGTAGCCACACCGTGCTACTACTGATTGAAGGGCGCTGTACTTGCTAGTTGAGAACTGATATTCCCGGACCATTGTTTCCCCCTCTGACCGTTTGTGACTCGTGTTATGGTTGGTGAACGTTGACCACCCATATTGAAATTCCTTGGTCATGGTCAGTGACATATGGATAGTTTGGTTGTTTGGCGTGCATAGTAGCCACACCGTGCCACTAAGTATTGAAGTTAGTTGTTCTTTCTAGTCCATGCATAGCGTTCCCAAACAATTGTCTCTACCTCTGACCATTTGCGAGTCGTGTTATGCGTTGTCAATGTTGACCACGCATACGGGATTCCTTTGGTCATGGTCAGTGACGTATTCATCATTTGGTTGGTCACTGTGCACGCTAGCCGAACCGTGCCACTACTTGTTGAAGTTCTTTGTAATTGCTAGTTGACAACTAGTGTTCCCAACCCATTGTTTCCCCCTGTGACCATTTGTGACTCGTGTTATGAGTTTTCAATATTGACCACACACGGTGAAACTCATTTGGTCATGGTTAGTGACATATGCCTACTTTGGTTCCTCACTATACTTGGTTACCACACCATGTCACTACATATTAAAGGCATTTGTGTTTTATAGTTAACAGCTAGTGTTCCCAAACCATTGGTACCCCCCTTTAACTATATGTGACTTGTGTTGTGAGTTGTCAACGCTGACAACATGAAGCGAAATTTGATGGTCATGGTCAGTGACATGTGCATACTTTGGCTGGTCACTGTGCATGGTAGCCACGCTGTGCCACTACATATTGAAGGTATTTGTACTTGCTACTCAATAACTAGTATTCACACACGATTGTCTTCCACTCTGTTCATCTGTGACTTGTGTTATGAGCTGTCNCAAAGGCAGTACATATGCCTTCTTTGGTCTTTCATTGTGCATGGTAGCCACACGGTGCTTATACTGATTGAAGGTCGCTGTACTTGCTAGTTGAGAACTGATATTCCCACACCATTGTTTCCCCCCTCTGACCCTTTGTGACTCGTGTTATGGTTGGTGAATGTTGACCACCCATATTGAAATTCTTTGGTCATGGTCGGTGACATATGCCTACTATGGTTGTTTGGTGTGCAGAGTAGCCACACCGTGCCACTGCGTATTGAATTTCTTTGTTCTTTCTAGTCAATACATAGGGTTCCCAAACCATTGGCTTGCCTTCTGTCCATTCGTGACTTGTGTTATGAGTTTTCAATGTTGACCACACATAGTGGTCTTTTTCGGTCATAGTCAAGGACACATGCATCGTTTGGTTGGTCAATGTGCACGCAAGCCACACAGTGCCACTACTTGTTGAAAATCTTTCTACTTGCTAGTTGATAACTCGTGTTCCCTACCCATTGTTTCCCCCTCTGACCATTTGTGACTCGTGTTATGCATTTTCAATGTTGACCACACACTGCGAAATTCTTTTGGTCATTGTTAGTGACGTATGCGTACGTTGGTTCATCACTGTACATGGTTACCACGCNTCGTGCATGGTGTCCACACCATGCCACAACGTATTGTAGCTCCTTGTGCTTGCTATTTGGATATTTGGTATTCCCAAACCTTTGTTTCCCCCTCTGACCATTTGTGACTCGTTTATGAGTAGTCGATGTTGACAAGACACAACGCATTTCTTTCGTCAAACGCAGTACATATGCCTACTTTCGTCGGTCATTGTGCATGGTAGCCACACCGTGCTTCTATTGACTGAAGGTCGTTGTACTTGCTATTTGAGAACTGATTTTCCCAAACCATTGTTTCCTCCCCTGACCGTTTGTGACTTGTGTTATGGTTGGTCAACAGCTCATATTGAAAGTCTTTGGTCATGGTTAGTGACATATGCCTAGTTTGGATGTTTGGTTGGCATATTAGCCACACTGTGCCAGTATGTATTGAAGTTGTTTGTCCTTTCTAGTCGGTACATAGGGTTCCCAAACCATTGTCTCTCCCCCTTGCCATTCGTGACTCGTGTTATGAGTTCTCAATGTTGACAACACATAGTGAACCTCTTCGGTCATAGTCAGCGACACATTCATCCTTTGGTTGGTCACTGTGCACGCTAGCCACACCGTGCCACTACTTGTTGAAGTTCTTCGTACTTGCTAGTTGATAACTAGTGTTCCTAGCCCATTGTTTTCCCATCTGACCATTTGTGAATCATGGGATGAGTTTTCAACGTTGAGTACACACTGTGAAATTCTTTGTGTCATGGTTAGTGACATATGCATACTGTGGTTTGTCAGTGTACATGGTNGTCAAACGCAGTACATATGCCTACTTTCGTCGGTCATTGTGCATGGTAGCCACACCGTGCTTCTATTGACTGAAGGTCGTTGTACTTGCTATTTGAGAACTGATTTTCCCAAACCATTGTTTCCTCCCCTGACCGTTTGTGACTTGTGTTATGGTTGGTCAACAGCTCATATTGAAATTCTCTGGTCATGGTTAGTGACATATGCCTAGTTTGGATGTTTGGTTGGCATATTAGCCACACTGTGCCAGTATGTATTGAAGTTATTTGTCCTTTCTAGTTGGTACATAGGGTTCCCAAACCATTGTCTCTCCCCCTTGCCATTCGTGACTCGTGTTATGAGTTCTCAATGTTGACAACACATAGTGGACCTATTCGGTCATAGTCAGCGACACATTCATCCTTTGGTTGGTCACTGTGCACGCTAGCCACACCGTGCCACTACTTGTTGAAGTTCTTCGTACTTTCTAGTTGATAACTAGTGTTCCTAGCCCATTGTTTTCCCATCTGACCATTTGTGACTCATGGGATGAGTTTTCAACGTTGAGTACACACTGTGAAATTCTTTGTGTCATGGTTAGTGACATATGCATACTGTGGTTTGTCAGTGTACATGGTTACCACACCGTGTTAGTACGTATTCAAGGTATTTGTGCTTTCTTTTCAATAGCTAGTGTTCCGAAACCAATGTTACCCCCCTTTGACTATCTGTGACTCGTATTGTGAGTTTTCAACGCTGACCACATGAAGTGAAATTTGTTGGTCATGGTCAGTGACATATGCATACTTTGGTTGTTCACTGTGCATGGTAGCCACCATGTGCCATTACATATTGGAGGTATTTGTACTTGCTACTCAATGACTAGTATTCACAAACCATTATCTTCCACTCTGACCATCAGTGACTCGTGTTATGAGTTGTCAAAGTTTACCATACTTAATGACATTATTTGGTCATGATGACTGACGTATGCCTACTTTGCTTGGTCATTGTGCATGGTATCCACACCGTACCATGACATATCGAAGGTCCTTGTGATTGCTAGTTGATACCTGGTGTTCCCAATCCATTGTCTCCCCCTCTGACCATTTGCGAATCCTTTTATGATCTGTCAACGCTGACCACACACAACGCATTTCTTTGGTCAAAGGTAGTACATATGCTTACTTTGGTCAGTCATTGTGCATGGTAGCCACATCGTGCTTATACGGATTGAAGGTCTCTGTACTTGCTAGTTGAGAACTGATATTCCCGGACCATTGTTTCCCCCTCTGACCGTTTGTGACTCGTGTTATGGTTGGTCAACGTTGACCACCCATATTGAAATTCTTTGGTCATGGTTAGTGACATATGCCTACTTTGGGTGGTTGGTTAACCACCCATGTTGAAATTTTCTGGTCATGGTCAGTGACACATGCCTAGTTTGGATGTTTAGTGTGCATATTAGCCACACCGTGCCACTACGTATTGAAGTTATTTGTCCTCTCTAGTCCATGCATAGGGTTCCCAAACCATTGTCTCTCCATCTGACCATTCGTGACTTGTGTTATGAGTTGTCAATGTTAACGACACGTTGTGGACTTCGTCGGTCATAGTCAGCGACGTATTGATCCTTTGGTTGGTCACTATGGACGCTAGCCACACCGTGCCACTACTTGCTGAAAATCTTTCTACTTGCTAGTTGATAACTAGTGTTCCCAACCCACGGTTTCCCCCACTGACCATTTGTGACTCGTGTTATAAGTTGTCAATGTTGACCATCCATAGTGGACTTCTTCTGTCATAGTCAGTGACGTGTGCATCCTTTGGTTGGTCAATGTGCACGCTAGCCACACCGTGCCACTACTTGCTGAAAATCTTTCTACTTGCTAGTTGATAACTAGTGTTCCCAACCCACGGTTTCCCCCACTGACCATTTGTGACTCGTGTTATAAGTTGTCAATGTTGACCATCCATAGTGGACTTCTTCTGTCATAGTCAGTGACGTGTGCATCCTTTGGTTGGTCAATGTGCACGCTAGCCACACCGTGCCACTACTTGCTGAAAATCTTTCTACTTGCTAGTTGATAACTAGTGTTCCCAACCCACGGTTTCCCCCACTGACCATTTGTGACTCGTGTTATAAGTTGTCAATGTTGACCATCCATAGTGGACTTCTTCTGTCATAGTCAGTGACGTGTGCATCCTTTGGTTGGTCAATGTGCACGCTAGCCACACCGTGCCACTACTTGCTGAAAATCTTTCTACTTGCTAGTTGATAACTAGTGTTCCCAACCCACGGTTTCCCCCACTGACCATTTGTGACTCGTGTTATAAGTTGTCAATGTTGACCATCCATAGTGGACTTCTTCTGTCATAGTCAGTGACGTGTGCATCCTTTGGTTGGTCAATGTGCACGCTAGCCACACCGTGCCACTACTTGCTGAAAATCTTTCTACTTGCTAGTTGATAACTAGTGTTCCCAACCCACGGTTTCCCCCACTGACCATTTGTGACTCGTGTTATAAGTTGTCAATGTTGACCATCCATAGTGGACTTCTTCTGTCATAGTCAGTGACGTGTGCATCCTTTGGTTGGTCAATGTGCACGCTAGCCACACCGTGCCACTACTTGCTGAAAATCTTTCTACTTGCTAGTTGATAACTAGTGTTCCCAACCCACGGTTTCCCCCACTGACCATTTGTGACTCGTGTTATAAGTTGTCAATGTTGACCATCCATAGTGGACTTCTTCTGTCATAGTCAGTGACGTGTGCATCCTTTGGTTGGTCAATGTGCACGCTAGCCACACCGTGCCACTACTTGCTGAAAATCTTTCTACTTGCTAGTTGATAACTAGTGTTCCCAACCCACGGTTTCCCCCACTGACCATTTGTGACTCGTGTTATAAGTTGTCAATGTTGACCATCCATAGTGGACTTCTTCTGTCATAGTCAGTGACGTGTGCATCCTTTGGTTGGTCAATGTGCACGCTAGCCACACCGTGCCACTACTTGCTGAAAATCTTTCTACTTGCTAGTTGATAACTAGTGTTCCCAACCCACGGTTTCCCCCACTGACCATTTGTGACTCGTGTTATAAGTTGTCAATGTTGACCATCCATAGTGGACTTCTTCTGTCATAGTCAGTGACGTGTGCATCCTTTGGTTGGTCAATGTGCACGCTAGCCACACCGTGCCACTACTTGCTGAAAATCTTTCTACTTGCTAGTTGATAACTAGTGTTCCCAACCCACGGTTTCCCCCACTGACCATTTGTGACTCGTGTTATAAGTTGTCAATGTTGACCATCCATAGTGGACTTCTTCTGTCATAGTCAGTGACGTGTGCATCCTTTGGTTGGTCAATGTGCACGCTAGCCACACCGTGCCACTACTTGCTGAAAATCTTTCTACTTGCTAGTTGATAACTAGTGTTCCCAACCCACGGTTTCCCCCACTGACCATTTGTGACTCGTGTTATAAGTTGTCAATGTTGACCATCCATAGTGGACTTCTTCTGTCATAGTCAGTGACGTGTGCATCCTTTGGTTGGTCAATGTGCACGCTAGCCACACCGTGCCACTACTTGCTGAAAATCTTTCTACTTGCTAGTTGATAACTAGTGTTCCCAACCCACGGTTTCCCCCACTGACCATTTGTGACTCGTGTTATGAGTTGTCAACATTTACCACACTTAGTGATATTATTTGGTCATGGTCACTGACATATGCCTACTTTGGTTGGTCATCGTGCATGGTATCCACACCGTGCCATGACATATCGAAGGTCCTTGTGATTGCTAGTTGATACCTGGTGTTCCCAAACCATTGTCTCCCCCTCTGACCATTTGTGAATCCTTTTATGATCTGTCAACGCTGACCACACACAACGGATTTCTTTGGTCAAAGGTAGTACATATGCCTACTTTGGTCAGTCATTGTGCATGGTAGCCACATCGTGCTTATACGGATTGAAGGTCTCTGTACTTGCTAGTTGAGAACTGATATTCACACACCATTGTTTCCCCCTCTGACTGTTTGTGACTCGTGTTATGATTGGTGAATGTTGACCACCATTATTGAAATTCTTTAATCATGGTCAGTGACATATGCCTTGTTTGGTTGTTTGGTGTGCATAGTAGCCACACCGTGCCATTACGTATTGAAGTTTTTTGTCCTTTCTAGTCGATACGTAGGGTTCCCAAACCATTGTCTCTCCATCTGACCATTTGTGACTCGTGTTATAAGTTGTCAATGTTGACCATCCATAGTGGACTTCTTCTGTCATAGTCAGTGACGTGTGCATCCTTTGGTTGGTCAATGTGCACGCTAGCCACACCGTGCCACTACTTGTTGAAAATCTTTCTACTTGCTAGTTGATAACTAGTGTTCCCAACCCACGGTTCCCCCCACTGACCATTTGTGACTCGTGTGATGAGTTTTCAACATTGACCACACACTGTGAAATCCGTTTGGTCATGGTTTGTGACATATGCCTACTTTGGTTTGTCACTGTACATGGTTACCACGCCGTGTCAGTACGAATCAAAGGTCTTTGTGCTTCCTTGTTGACAACAAGTGTTCCCAAACCATTGTTAGCCCCCTCTGACTACCTGTGACTCGTGCTAAGTGTTGTAAATGTTGACCACATGAAGTGAAATTCTTTGTTCATGGTCAGTGACATATGCATGCTTTGGTTGGTCACTGTGCATTGTAGCCACACTGTGCCACTACATATTGAAGGTATTTGTACTTGCTAGTCAATAACTAGTATTCACAAAACATTATCTCCCACCCTGACCATTTGTGACTCGTGTTATGCGTTGTCAATGTTGACCACGCATACTGGATTTCTTCGGTCATAGTAAGGGACGTATTCATCCTTTGGTTTGTCAATGTGCACGCTAGCCAAACCGTGCCACTACTCGTTGAAGTTCTTCGTACTTGCTAGTTGAAAACTAGTGTTCCCAACCCATTGTTTCCCCCTCTGACAATTTGCAACTCATGTTATTAGTTTTCAATATTGACCACACACGGTGAAATTCGTTTGGTCATGGTTAGTGACATATGCCTACTTTGGGCGGTTGGTTAACCACCCATGTTGAAATTTTCTGGTCATGGTCAGTGACACATGCCTAGTTTGGATGTTTAGTGTGCATATTAGCCACACCGTGCCACTACGTATTGAAGTTATTTGTCCTCTCTAGTCCATGCATAGGGTTCCCAAACCATTGTCTCTCCATCTAACCATTCGTGACTTGTGTTATGAGTTGTCAATGTTAACGACACGTTGTGGACTTCGTCGGTCATAGTCAGCGACGTATTGATCCTTTGGTTGGTCACTATGGACGCTAGCCACACCGTGCCACTACTTGCTGAAAATCTTTCTACTTGCTAGTTGATAACTAGTGTTCCCAACCCATGGTTTCCCCCATTGACCATTTGTGACTCGTGTGATGAGTCCTCAACGTTAGCCACACACTGTGAAATCCGTTTGGTCATGGTCAGTGACATATGCCTACTTTGGTTGGTCATCGTGCATGGTATCCACACCGTGCCACAACGTATTGAAGGTCCTTGTGTTTGCTAGTTGATACTTGGTGTTCCCAAACTATTCTTTTCCCCTCTGACCATTTGTGACTCGTATTATGAGTTGTCAACGTTGACCACCCACAGCGGATTTTTCTGGTCAAAGGCAGTACATATGCCTACTTTGGTCAGTCATTGTGCATGGTAGCCACACCGTGCTACGACTGACTGAAGGTCGTTGTACTTGTTAGTTAAGAACTGATATTCCCAAAGCATTGTTTCCTCCCCTGACCGTTTGTGACTCGTGTTATGGTGGGTCAATGGTGACCACCCAACTTGAAATTCTCTGGTCATGGTCTGTGACATATGCCTAGTTTCGTAGATTGATGTGCATATTAGCCACACTGTGCCACTACGTATCAAAGTTCTTTGACATTTCTAGTCAATACATAGGGTTCCCAAACCATTATCTCTCCTTTTGACCAGCTGTGACTCGTTTTATGAGTTGTCAATGTTGACCACACATACTGGACTTCTGCGGTCACAGTCAGTGACATATGCATCCTTTGGTTGGTCACTTTGCTCGCTAGCCACACCGTGCCACTACTTGCTGAAAATCTTTCTACTTGCTAGTTGATAACTAGTGTTCCCAACCCATGGTTTCCCCCACTGACCATTTGTGACTCGTGTTATGAGTTGTCAACGTTGACCACACACAGCGGATTTTTCTGGTCAAAGGCAGTACATATGCCTACTTTGGTCGGTCATTGTGCATGGTAGCCACACCGTGCTACTACTGACTGAAGGTCGTTGTACTTGTTAGTTAAGAACTGATATTCCCAAAGCATTGTTTCCTCCCCTGACCGTTTGTGACTCGTGTTATGGTGGGTCAATGGTGACCACCCAACTTGAAATTCTCTGGTCATGGTCTGTGACACATGCCTAGTTTCGTAGATTGGTGTGCATATTAGCCACACTGTGCCACTACGTATCAAAGTTCTTTGACATTTCTAGTCAATACATAGGGTTCCCAAACCATTGTCTCTCCTTTTGACCAGTTGTGACTCGTTTTATGAGTTGTCAATGTTGACCACACATACTGGACTTCTGCGGTCACAGTCAGTGACATATGCATCCTTTGGTTGGTCACTTTGCTCGCTAGCCACACCGTGCCACTTCTTGCTGAAAATATTTCTACTTTATAGTTGATAACTAGTGTTCCCAGCCCATGGTTTCCCCCACTGGCCATTTGTGACTCGTGTTATGCGTTTTCAACGTTGACCACACATGGTGAAATCCGTTTGGTCATGGTCAGTGACATGCCTACTTTGGTTTGTCCCTGTACATGGTTACCAAGCCGTGTTACTACGTATCGAAGGTCTTTGTGCTTTTGTGTTGATAGGTAGTGTTCCCAAACCGTTGTTAGCCCATCTGA